>JAJOZX010008278.1:162500-184329 GCA_023014485.1 Bathynomus jamesi
CCAGATAATTACTTGTGCGGTTTTAAGTAATCCACCATGACTCTAGAATTGAAAAGTTTAGTTAAGTTTAAACTTACTTTTACTTACTTTAACTTACCTACTTTTACTTACTCTTCCTTACTTTTACTAAGTTTAAAGCACTTACTTTTACTTACTTTCATTGTACTATATTTACTTACTTTTACTCACTTTTACCATACTATATTTACTAACTTTTACTTATTTTGTATTTTTTCAGGTAGTCAATAATCAATAATGGATCCTAATATTGATGAAGTTGGAGAGAAAAGTGAGGGTGTTAAAAGGGGTTACTTTTGTGGTCAATGCAAGAACAAATATTCAAAGAAGCAAAACTGGGAGGAACATTTTAATTCCAAAAAAAATATTTGTTACAATACAAGAGGTCCCAGAGTTTGGGCCCACAGCTTAGATATTGCAGTAAAGAAATACCAGGATGAAGTGCAGCAAAGAGATACGGCAAAGCAGTCATTTAGTTTGTTCACAAAATGTGCTAGTGCTAGACCTCAGAAAAATGAACCAACTTCATCAACTGCTAATCTAGAAAATGAAACTTTTTCACTAGATGTTTCACAGACTGAAGAAAGTGCTTCTCCTCCACCTAAGAAACAAAAGGTAAGTGAGGAATCTGCGCATCAGACTAACAAAACTGCTTTAGAGGAATTTGAAAATTCCCAAATCCAGAAGACATTGAATGCAATTTTGCGCCTAACAAAAGAAACTCACCAAGCTGTTGTGGTTAATAAAGAGAAGAGTCAAAATATGCCTTCAAGTTCAAGTGTTGCATCCAAATCTAATAAAGCAAAAAGCAACAAATTTGACATTTCCATAGCCCATTTAAGCAAGTGTAAATCAATACAAGAAATCCTGAACAATGATTTGATCAAATCTACATTCAAATTGGTGGAAAAGAAGGATCTAGGGCATGCTGATGATTCATTTTCAGTACCAAGTGATATAATGGAAAACATTGCAAATAGTGACACTAATATGCCTGATGTAGATATAGCTGTTGAGGATGAAGATGATGATAATCAAGAAGATATTGATGATGCTTCTGATGATAAAATGTTTACATTATATTGCATAGCTTGCACAGACCCCAAAGCATGTGCTTCAGACAAACATTCTAACATAAAAGGTTACTTCAATGTTAAAGATTTAACCTATGTATGCAAACAAGGAGAAAATCAAGAGAGATGGTTTAGAAATCTGAAAACCCACCTGAAGAGACATTTAATTAAACTTCAGCATCATCAAAGAGCTGCTGTTTATGAAGTGATGAAAACATCTTCTCGGAACACTACTAAACGCATAGAAGACTTATGTGGCAACATCTTATACTACATAATGAAAACAAACACTGCATGGGCTCTATATCCAGTACTTCTAGCTGTATTACATAGGTCAGGTTGTGAGGTTGGAAATTTGAATCATAGCACACATGCGTGCGAGACAATTTGTGAGCTATTAGATAATCAACTTAAAGAACAAACTGTAAAGTGGTTCTTAGAACAAACTTCAGTAACAATAACAGCTGACATTGGAACAATTTTGGGATTAAGCATGCTAGTTGTATTAGTAAAAAGTAAATTCAGAGCTGTGCTCCAGTAAATTTTTTCAAATCTGGAGTCATGTCCGTTTGTAATGATTCTATATTCTCTAGATTTTGACTCTAATCTTGCTGAATCTCTCACGCACCTCCAAATTTTCAAAAGTTTTGTCCAGTTATAATGTAAGTGACATGTCCCCATGTCCCCTCCATTATATGCGTGACAATGTTTGTCGTCTTTGAAATGTCTGCTATTTCTACTGTGTCAAAGATGTTTTTTTTTTGACAAGTATAAAGTTGTTTACATTTTTAATAGGTTTAATAACAAGTATTTTACAGCATTGCACGAGTCAAAACTGGAAATTAAATGCGAATTCTTCTGTCGATAACGCGTGCAAGCAACAGTTTATCTTCTGGTGAAAATTCAGACCTTGTGGTAGCCTCTCTCTCTCTCTCTCTCTCTCTCTCTCTCTCTCTCTCTCTAACAACTGGTTAGTGCGTGTGTTGACCTTTCCCACACAATCTTTACCTTTTACAAGGCCTACATAGTGGTTACATTGCAACACCTCTTCCCATTTAATCAGCGAGGTTAAGCGAGTTAAGGTCTGCTCAGTAATTGGATGGGTGACTGTCCTCCGCGTTCAGATGGTGTAGTGACCTTTGGCTCGGATCCTACATAAAGCTGTAAGTCTCCTCCGCCACATGAATTTTGTCATTACGAAGAAGATTAAACAACCCTGAAAACAACAACACCAACAGCAATTTACTTTGTACAAACTACACAGTATAATCTACAGTATTTCTAACGCTCTCCCCGATTTCCGAATCGACCTTTTTATGTTGTTCACCAAAACCAACCTTTCTTTTAAAAGTACTCAATTCCTGTCAGTATTTCATGGTCTTCTTTGGAACTAATCTAAGAGATACGGAGTGTTGACAAAAGTAGATAGACACCACGATGATTGTCCTCAAGAACAAATGTCAAAGTACCTCAATGGAGTGCCAGAACGTGTGGCACCTTTACTTAATGCAAAAGGGAAATCAACACGATTCTAAATATATTGATTTAATAAATTTGTTATTATTTATTCACTTTTATTATCAAATCAAAAACTATGGAAAACGGAGGTGTCTATTTACATATGTCAACCTTTTGTACTCTAAATTACATTTATAATAGCTGTGGTAATTCTCGCTAGTTTATATGATTCAAACAAATATTTAAAACTTTTTTTGTCCAACTCTCTAACGAGAGGGAAATCAGTATTTTCAATCTTTCATCTACTCAACCGGTCAACTTTGGAACGATCTTCTTCAATCCATCTTTCCCCCTGTCTATGATCTCCGCTCTTTCAAACGCAGAGTGTCCTGCTATCTGTAAAACCCTGGACCTTGATTTTGGGTCTCTTCTTTTTCTTAGGGTGGGGAGCGTTTTCGCGGGATTTCGCCCTTGGCCATTCCTTCCTGCGTAAAAAAAAAACGGTGCCTGTTAAAATAAATGTTTTCTTTTAAACATAAAATGAACATTTACTCTCCCAGTCTCGAAGTGTTCATCATAATTATATTACAGAGAGAGAGAGAGAAAGAGAGAGAGAGAGAGAGAGAGAGAGAGATGTATAACTCATTGTAAATGTGATACCATACCCTCTTATATTGGAGAATAAGCAAATTATTCATGCTGAAAACATTTGGCAACTTTTGGCAATTATGCCAAACTTTATTTTTTGACGAAATTAATTTTGTATTTCCGGAAAGAATTCAACGAAATATTATACAGTGGTGGGCACGCGCAACGATTTTTGTAGCGCCGCAACCGCAACCGCAACTCTGCTGAAATAGTTGCGCCGCACGCGCAAGCGCAACCCTTTTCAAAAAGTTGCGCCGCAAGCGCAAGCGCAACCAAAAATCTTGCGCCGCAAGTTGCGCCGCAACTGCCCACCTTTGCATTTAACGTATATCCCAGTGGTGGGCACGCGCAACGATTTTTGTAGCGCCGCAGCCGCAACCGCAACTCTGCTGAAATAGTTGCGCCGCACGCGCAAGCGCAACCCTTTTCAAAAAGTTGCGCCGCAAGCGCAAGCGCAACCAAAAATGTTGCGCCGCAACTTTTTGCGGCGCAACTGCCCACCTTTGGAAATATAAGACAAGATAACTTAAGCTAACTCATCCTAACCTAGCCTAGCTCTACCAATCTTATCCTAACTTTACTTAACCTGACCTAACCTAGGCTTACTTATCCTATAACTAGTGGCGGATTCAAGGGGGTGTGCGGCCCGCAATACGAAAAAAATATATAAAATTATATAATGAAAACGGCTTTTGTAAGCTTTATTATTAGAAAATCAGAATGACGTATCAACCATCATTGTTATGAGTTATAAAAAAAACGCGCCAAATATTTTCCAATCTTACAAATTCTCAGTATGTTATTACGATCCTTTTGAGCAGGGGCTCACCCCTCCCCCACACACCAATGGAGAAATCCTGAATTCGCCACTACCTGTAACGCCTAGAACCTAATAACGTATAGTGAATTCTGCTATCGCATCTGTTGTCACTTTTTTAGGGGGTCTGCTTCCCTCTTGTGAGGTTAGTAGGCCTCGGGATTAGGATCCCCAAATCTACAAAAGAGCCTGCTCTTAACGCCTGCGCGTGCCTGGTTGAGCCCGGGCGCCTGTTTTCTTCTACTCACGCTCTCGTTTATGTTCCACTCTTTCTCTATTTCTTTCCCATTTCTTCGTCTGTTCCAGTTTCTCTTCTTCACTATCTTCTTTCTTGGTCACATCGACCATCGACCAGTGAATTTTTCTATCCTGCCCTTTGGTTTGTTATCATAAGTGTCTGTAACATTTGCAAGAAGACATCTTTTTCTTCCCAAACTTTACGGCATCCTCGGAGAGAGATCACCTTCTTCAGTTGTGGTGTCCTATTAACTGTGGAACAGATAGAACGAGTACAAACTAACTCCTGTTGTTAGAAACTTTAAACGACAACCAGAAAATACGTCACAACAACTCAACAACTGAGGAGAAAGGCATCAACAACAAAGTTTCACTGCAGTCAAGTAAAAATCCAGATAAGAGATGGGACAATGAAAACAATATTGTAACAACAAATTTAAAACTTTGATATAATCATCACTTTGGTGAATGACCATTGTTTGGCGTGACGTATTTCATTGACTGGTACTTTTTTATGGCCCTCCCGCCAAATGAATTCCGGGGGGGGGATACTGGATTGCACTTGTTTGTTCGTTCGTTCGTCCATCACAAGACGATGTGTCGCGAGCAAGATTCAGGTTCTTGCATCAATGGTCAAGGTCACAAATATAGAGAAGTGCCATTAATGTCGTTTCAACATAGTTTTTGTTTTCATGTCCTTGTTTCATGTGGAATGTCCTTGTAACTTGACGTCTTGCTATCCCGAGTCTAGGCTTAATGGTATTCGACTTCACACGCATATGTACATCATTACTAACATGGAGGAGACAATAGCTTCATTTTCCTCCTTCATTTTTAGTCTTTTGATTAATTAATATACTCCGCGTTCTTGAGTGAGTATAATGTCATGTTAATATTAACATATATTCCTGTTCTGACACTTTAAATGCTAATTTTGCTTTTCTTTTTGAAATTTCTTTTGCTCTCTATACAGGGTGTCCCGTAAGTCTGGACCCATAGGGATTTATAATATATTTTTTTATTATGTTGCAGGTAAACCATGTGTATATATATATTAGAATCCAGCACCTATTGAGTAGAAGGCGAGGGCGCTAGCTATTACGCTGCAAGGTAAAAGTTAGTACAACCTGGTGCATATTTCATCACCTAATGGAAAACAGCGCTCTTCGCGTCAACAGGTGTTTTTCCGTACTAACCCCATAACACTCGACGACTTACTGACAGCAATTCATTCAAGAAATTTATGTATGAACACACACGATTTGCATCATCGTGCGTGTATATATAACCTTGGTTAACCTTGCTTTTGCTTCTACCTGAATTGTTCATTCTGATGGAGATCAAGCTTGTTGCTCCACCTTAGATGTACAGATTAACGTGGAATCCGAGCCACGACCCAACACGGGTGGTCAGAAAAGTCCTCCCCCGGAATCGATCTCACGACCTCCCAATCAGCACCCCAGTGGCTTAACCACTCAACTAGCTATCCAAGGAACCCATTTACCTATCAACCGATTTTTTTTTCAGGGAAGGATGAACAGCTGTGTTTGCTGCGCGCTGCTTGCCGTCCGTGGTCGATGGATTCATAGTCAGCGAGGCTCATATATATATATATATATATATATATATAGTGTATCATATATATATATATATATATATAAGAAAAAAAGGAAAAAGAAATAAACATTGTTGGACGCTTCCGAAGGTTTGAAAGGTTCCGTGACCATCAAAGTTTATTACCAAACTTCTGACAAAGATTTGGATTTACTCCCCTTTGACACACCATCCTTAAAGAGTTTCATGAAAAATAAGCATATTTGCATGTTGCAAGAACATAAAGCCATTCTTTATGAATAAAAGAATACGTCGGAAAAGTTAGAGAAATAGCAAGAAGAGAAAATGTATAATTATAATTTTTTGTGTAATTGCTTCTTTCAAGTCGGTTTTAAAGTTACCCACAATGCATCTCTGAGTGACGTCACTTGATACAGAAGTTGCCATTGCTCTCAATATTTCTCCTCTCCCCCCCGCCTCACTTTCATGCGTTGTTCGTATCTCATTTCGTGTTCTTCCGGTATGGTCATTTATCGACTTTACTTCATTCAACCCCTGCAGTGAACTTCATGAAGGGCTACGTCGTGGTTATGTGGTTACGGTGTTTACCGTAAGATCATCGAAGTAGGCGATATTGGGTCTGTTCAGTCATCGTACATTTATATATAGTATCGGATTTCAGGTGTAAAAATATTTTCACTCTTCTGATAAGAAGAAAGAAGAAATGAAGCATGATCTTTGATTGAATAGTTCATAATCTGTAACCTAACCTACTTTTCTGTGAAAGTGACACATATTTTTGGAAGTGATTCTCCCCCTACTTTTCCCCAAGGATATATATTATATATAATTTCAAGAACCAGCTGGACAGGTTCTCGTGCATAGTCTCTGACCAGCTATGCGTGGCTGGCTACGAGGGCAGAAGGAAAGCGGAAACCAATTCTCTCCTCCACCAAATCTCGCAAATGAGACGGGGTGCTGCAGAGGGGTCGATCACAGGTCGATCCTGAACTGTTGTTCAAAACCATCTGAAGGTTTTGCTTCCGCCCGAATTGTTCATTCTGACAAAGGTCAAGCTTGTCACTCCACCTTAGACTTACAGTTTAATGTGGAATCCGAACCACGCCCCACCAGCAGCCCAGCGTCTTAACCACTAGGTTACCCAGGGTACCCATTTATCTACCAACCAATTTTGTTTTTATTGTGTAGAAGGATGAACAGCTGGGTTTTGCTGCGCGCTGCCTGCTGTCACCGGGTCTCGATCGCGGGGCCGATGGATTCGTAGTCAGCGACGATAACCACTACACCATCATATAGATATGTGGGATGAATTTCACAATTAAACACTTGAAATGAATGAATGATGCAAATCCACAAGGAAAAAGAAAAATGATTCCAAGACCTGTCGTGTATTCAGAAGTACACCTTGTCAGAGAATGTACTTCTGAATACACGAAAGGTCTTGGAATAATTTTTCTTTTTCTCCTGTGGGTTTGCATCTCATATATATATATAAAGAACATAAATATTGTCCTGGCTAATATTCAAGGAATAAGACCAAACCACTCACTCGACAAAGTTTCGTACCTGAAAGGATTTATGGACGAAACAAGGGCGGACATCGCACGGCTCGCAGAAACTCATGTTAAGGATTGCCAAGGAAATTGTGAAAATTGCGAACATTGTATTGATAAGAAAAAGATAAATATAGAGGGCTTCAACTTACTAAGAGCGGATAGAACAACGAGACGTAAAGGTGGCTGTGCTAAGTGTGCTATATATGTACATGAAGGTCATATGACAGAGACGATAATAAGTAAATCAAACATCTTTGTGAAACTCCTAGCAATGAAAATAGAAAAACTAAACGTGATACTAATAGTCATCTATAGACCTCCAAACACCCCAACTGAAAAATTCTTGGAGGCCATTGATGATATCAGAAAGCTAATAAAGGCCATAAACCCTCCATTCCCCAATATAATGATCTGCGGAGACTTTAACTTCCCATTGATTTCGGAGCATATTTTTCTAAAATTCTCAGCGTTTTTTTCTTCCAAGGTTGTTAGCATTTCTTCAGTTTTTTATTCTCTAAAACTGGTCTCCACTCTATTTGGGCCATGTGGGATCTGATTGCTTCCCAATTTATAGTCTTGGAGTTTAAGTTAAAGGCCCCAAATTTGCTTCTTTCCTCAATATATGTATTGTCTTTTAATGTTGCCGTCATATTTGTTGATATCTCAATTAAGTTGTGGTTTGAGATAATGGTTGGGGTTATTTTTATATCAGCATTCAAGTTCGTGTTATTCGTGAATACCAGATCTAGGCAGTTATTTTTTCTGGTATTTTCTGTTATCTCCTGTGTCAGCATAAACTCATTTGCAGTGCTGGGCACTTGCGCAAACACTTGCGCAATTGCGCAAGTGTGATTTCGGTTGCGCATTTGCGTTTGCGCCAATTCTTGCGCAAACTTGTGCGCAAACGTGAAAAAAAAACAAATATTAAAAATAGTGGATTTAGCTCATAAACACGTGACTGCCAGACAGGTGGCGCCGCCAGAAAGCAGTGAGCACTCAGTATACCAACAACGCTAGTGAAACACGTTTGTTTGATTAGTTGATTTTAATTTTATTTCAGAGTTCAAACTACTAACTACTCTAGTAACTTCTAGAAACTTCATAAGTCATAACTACTGTCTATAACTAGTGAACCATGGACAGCCTCAGACACCATCCCCAGCTCTGCAGCTGTGGAGAGAGGGTGTTCTCCCAGGGGTCTGACATCATGAAGCCCAAGAGGTCCAGCCTGACCTCTGAGAACTTTGAGAGGTTTGTGTTCCTGAAGGGCAACATGGACCTGCTCACGATGGAGTTGGAGGAGGACTCTGAGGAGCTTTGAAGTATTTTTTTTTGTAATATTGTAATTTCTTTTTTTTTTAGTATTATTTATTTAACATTGTAATTTTGTATCTATTCTTTATTGATATATCTATGGATCGTGTGTCTGTTAATAAAGTCTTTTGATTTGATTTGATTTGATTTACTATAAATTTAATTTTATACAGGGTGTCCCAAAAAAAACGCACCTATTTTTTTTTTTTGGAAAACCCTGTCTATATAAATAGTTTGCGTTTGCGTTTGCGCAAGCGCAAGTTTCGAGAAGTTTGCGCATTTGCGCTTGCGCAAGGTATGGGTTTGGGTTTGCGCATTTGCGCTTGCGCAAGTGAATTTTCGTTTGCGCTGCCCAGCACTGCTCATTTGTGAGAGCCATCAACATTTTTGCTTGCTCCTGGTTTTTGCTTGCTCCTGGTCTTCTCTTGTGCCCCCCTTGTCCTGGTGTTTATATATTCCTATCCACCTTTTTGTATTTTATAACAGCCAAAAGGAAAGAGAAGCTAGCTAGAGAGGCAAAAGAGAAGAATATTCCGCAAAAGAAAGAGAGTGGAGGCGAAGTTAGCCAACTGCGGAGATAATGCCAGGAAAGTAATACAAGAAAAACTGGAGGGTATCCATAGGAAAATACAAGCCCTGATTAAGGCCCATACAGAGAGGGAAGAGGAAAAGGCGGTAGAAGCAATAAAGGAAAATCCAAACTACTTCTATAGCTATACGAAAAGGAAAAAAAAACGCGCGCCGCTATTGGGCCATTAAGGAAGAGAAATAATGAACTAACCGACGATCCAAAAGAAATAGTTGAAACATTGAGAGCCCAGTATGAATCAGTTTTTAGTACCCCAAAAAGTGACAAAGCGATACCTGACAGAGATGCATTCTTTGAAGAGAAATTGCAAGGAGAGTGTATAACAGACTTTGAGTTTACCCCAGAAGATGTATCGAGAGCTATAAGACAAATGAATCCACATTCAGTTGCAGGTCCGGAGAATTGGAACGCATTATTGATTAAAACTGTAAAAATGAAATAGCTACACCTTTATACTGGATATGGAGAAGATCCCTAGACACTGGGGAAATACCGAGCATCTTGAAAAGAGCAAACATTGTCCCTATATATAAAAAAGGGGATAGATCTCAAGCAAAGAACTATAGACCAGTGTCATTGACGTCCCACCTCACCAAAGTATTTGAAAGAGTAGTTAGAGAGAAAATTTATGATTTCCTGGAGACACGGGAAAGATTCAACGAAAATCAGCACGGATTCCGATCAGATAGATCATGCCTATCACAACTAATAGAACACTACAACAATATATTAGATGCACTGGAAGGCAATGACAACTGCGGTGCCATATACACAGATTTTGCTAAAGCTTTCGACAAATGTGATCACGGTATAATAGCACATAAAATGAAATATATGGGAAGAACTGGCAAAGTGGGAAAATGGATCTACAACTTCCTCAGAGAACGTCTACAGGTTGTCAAAATTCAAGGTATCTCATCATCAGAATCGGAAGAACGCAGCTCAGTACCACAAAGTACAGTACTGGCCCCACTACTGTTCATTATCATGCTAACATACATAGACAACGGAGTAAACAGCAACAGTATAGTAACATCCTTTGCAGACGATACAAAGATCAGCAGAAAAATCAGCGATGTAAATGAAGTGGAGGCCTTGCAGAGGGACACGATCAAAATATACAAATGGTCAGAAGATAACAACATGACATTTAACACCGAGAAAAGAGGAACTTAGACTGCATATTATGCTCCAGATAGACAGAAAATTCAGAGAAGCACGAAGGCGATCGATCTGGGGGTAATAATGACCGATGATGCCAAATTCGAAACACAAAATCAGATAGCGATAAATAAAGCAAAAAGAGTAGCGGGACAGGTACTAAGAACCTTCAAAAGAAGGGACAGGACAGTAATGATTCCCCTGCTAAAAACACTGATTATACCAAAACTTGAATACTGCTCAGTTTTGACGTCCCCATATAAAAAGGATGAAACTAATAAACTAGAAGAAACTCAGAGACATTTCATAGCCAAGATTGATGGCTGCAAAGAACTCAACTACTGGGAAAGACTACGTAAACTAAATCTGTACTCTCTGGAAAGAAGAAGAGAGAGGTACACCATAATCTACATATGGAAAATGATCGAAAAAGTGGTACCAAACCTCAAACTAAACCCAATTACCATTCAAACAACACTGGAAAATAGGAAAGGCAGGATGTGTAGTGTTCCCAAATTAAAGGCCGCAGAAGGGACCTCCTCAACACTGAAGGAAAATAGCTTGGTTGTCAGGGGGCCAAGTCTTTTTCACCAGCTTCCTCAGGACCTCAGAAACGTTACAGTGATCAAAGTTGAAGTCTTCAAGAGAAGACTAGATGCCTGGGTTAGGACGGTACCAGATGAGCCGGGTGTACCTGGCTATGTACGGTGGAGAGCGCAAGAAAGCAACTCGCTCCTCCACCAAACCAGACCTAGGGCGGGGCCACCAGCTTGACCTTCGTGTGAAGAGAGACCAACGCACGGAACAGCAACGAGGTTATATGTGTGTGTGTGTGTGTGTGTGTGTGTGTATAGTAGCATACCGGAAATTCCTTTCCTTCACCTCTTTCGTCACGGCCTGTAGAAGTAGACATAGTGATGAAATCAGAACACGTATGCTGAAACGCATGGAGAATACAGCCTTCCACATGATTCGAAGAATTGGCGCCAAACACATCACGTCTTTAGAGCGGCTATAAAAGCGTGAGCCCACTTCAATTCGCTCTCATTTCTCCCACACTTCGCTCTCCGACCTTCGTCGTTGAACCTTCATTCGCTCTCTGTTCTCTGACCTTCGTCACGGAAGCTCTGCTTCACTCAACATCCATCCATTCGATCTTCGAATCTTTATTTCCATTCAACAAGAATCTCATCATTTTCCCGCTCATAGGCTCTCGCGTCTCACAGCCTATACCAGTGATGGCGAACCTTTTTATCCAAGTGTGCCAAAATTCGTGTTTTTTAAATAATGATATTGTTGGCGTGTCACTTGCATACATGCATTTTAAATTTAACTACAAAATCATAGATAGCTGACTTATTAATCGAAAGTACTAGGGCGTAGACGATTTATTGCAGTTTTTCATCAGAATACCAAACATTTTCAACATCCATCGCGTGTCACCTGAAACCCTGCGGCGTGTCACTGCTGACACGCGTGTCATAGGTTCGCCATCACTGGCCTATACCTATCACCAAACCTTGACCAAATTCCGGGTCTGTAAAATTTTTGCGTTGGCCTAACTCACTTGGATATATATATATCGCACTGTTGTTCAATTTACATTGTTATTTCCGGTGAGACTATTAAGTCCCGTCAGACGTAGAAGAGTTAAACGTCCTTCGTCCAAGTGAAGGCACTGAGACGGGCAGTAACACCACCAACCAGGAAAAAAAAATGCCATTTAAAAGGAGAATTGGATCGAACCAAATGCATTACGTGGAGCGGGATCGTCACTGCACCCATATTCATTTCTCAGAGTGGTTTGGGACAGTGCTCAGCTGGATTCTCTAATCGCTACACTTAAGCCACCAACTGAAGGATGAGAGATTTTAAGTAAATGAAACCTGATGTATGGATACGAATCTACACTGAAAAGAGAGCTGAATACCATAGAAAAGCACTACCTCATAAACGGCTATTTTCTTCAACGCTAAATACGAGGTCTCTCTTTAACCCTTTAACGCTGGAATTGTTTGTAGGGTTCAGTTATGAATGCGTGTATTTAAAAGGTTACAAATATGGAACTTCGTCCTTTTAGGGTTAAGGGTAACAAATTTAATAAGAGCGTCTTATTTCTTTTGCTTATCAGTACTCACGAGTTAATCATGATTTACTAATTGTGATCATTGTGCACTTATCCGTGATCATGACACTGAGTTAACCATAATTTGGTGCGGTGTTTACATCCGCATACTGTTAGCAGAGGGGGTTATAATTATCGGGAGCGGATGATCTTCACGTCTTGTGGCGAGTACAAACTACTTAATTGTATATTGTGTGTGTAGTGACTAAGGCATGATTAATTAATTATTTTTGGGAAAAAGTGATGAATGATGAAATTTTCTAATTAATCATTGATTAACTGATTAAAAATGATTAAAAATTAAATACTTCTGAAAAGAGTAAGGAAGAGCTTTATTGTTTCTGTTGCGTGAGATAAGACCGAAGAAAACATTTTGCTCAAACATTTAGTTTGCTTTAGTTCAAGAAATCAGGCATGAGCGGATTAGACAGTTTATACACGCAAAACGGTGCCAAATTCAAATGATACATTACAAAATTTAAGGTAAAAATGATGCTGAAATTATGAGGAAAATTAATCATTTCCCATCATTTTCTAAAAATATTTTTTGATTAATTAATGATTACATTCGAAACAATGATTAAGTGATTAATCAGAACGATGCCCTAGTGGTGACGCGCGAGGTGGGAGGCCAGTCAATTGTGGCGTACAGCAGCGGCTGCACCACCCATCCACCAGCGGAGTATACCGAGTTAACCGTGAAATCGGGTTATCCGTGATCATAGACCGCCCTCTCAATCACGGATAAGTGAATGAGTATTGTATATAGGTGTGCCTCAACAAAACCTGTTTAATTAAAGATCTCTTCAGTAAAAGAATGAAATTCGTTTGCTTTGCATGTTAAAGAAAACAGTTTTGTTGTAGAATATATCAAAATGATTGAAAGGGAGATCCGCCCCCTTTTCTTATTATATCAATTTGCAGAGCTGGGCACTTGAGGCATATTTTGCGGTACTGCGGTACTGCGGTACCACCGCACTACCAAACCGGTACCAAACCGGTACGCGGAAATTTGAATGCGGTAGCGGTACTGCGGTACTTTCAGCGATCCTTTGCGGTACTGCGTTATGCGGCACCGGTATGCGGTTTGCGGTAGTACCGCAGTACCGCAAAATATGCCGCAAGTGCCCAGCTCTGTGACAATTTGTACTCTAAAGCAGTGTTTTTCAACCTTCTTTCAACACGTATCACTTTAAGGACTTGCCCGTCCTCTAGTGCCATTTAAGTGTCTAGGCATCTCTAAAACCCTGGACTTTAATTTTGGCTCTCTTCTTCTTCTATAGAGGGAGGGGTCGCTTTTGAGGGCATTCGCCCTTGGCCCCTCCTTCTTGTATTAAAAAAAAAGTAAGACTTACCCAGTGGCGGTCCTAGCTTACATGACGCCCTGGGCGAACCTCACCTTCAGCGCCCCCCCCCCCTGTTCGCCAACACACACATTCGAATCCCCCCAAAATAAAGGACAGACATAACTCTTTCACAAAATAACTTTTTATTGGACTAATTGTTGGAACTTCAGAACCAAAACAAAGACTCAAATTTCTGAATTTTACAAATCCTTCATCACGTAAATAGAATAACTCACTTAAGAGAATGTAATTATGATACTATGAACAGGAAAAATACAAATTAAATTGCACAACTGCCATAAATAAACTAGAGAATCAAATTTCTAAATTGTACAAATGCTCTATCACATAAATAGAATAAGACACTTAAGAGAGGGTAATTATTATGCTACACTTTGAACAAGAAACAAAATAAATTGCACCACAGCACAACTGCCATCTAAAGCCTGACTCTTCTTACCTTCCTTGATGCAAAGTCATTGATCTTTTATTATTTATTTTATTTTATTTTTTATTTTTATTTATTTCTTTATTTATTTATTCTTATTTTTATTTTTTTTGCAGGCGCTCATGCCGCCCCTCCACAAATGCCGCCCTGTGCGGCTGCCCATATTGCCCATATGAGGAACCGCCACTGGACTTACCTAAATCTCGTGGAAATAAAAGTTGTATATGAGCCCGTCGCTGCACTGCCTTCTCCAACAAATTCTTAAAAAAATTATGAGACCTACCCTTTTATTTCGTTTGATTTTGCTCAATGGCCGACAGCAGGTTTTTAAAATTTTGTCATCTTTAAGTAGCATTTGAAAATCTTTTAAGTACCACCGGCTGAAAAACTTGTTCTTAAGTAACCGCGTTACTAAGGAAGGACTGAAATAGGCTTCATCAGCTGTACCATTTAAAATGTGACTAGTTATTTAAAATCTGAAAGGTAGGTTTATTTTGCGCACACGAATGAAAATCCACTAACTTCACTGGTAGGCTAGTGGTAGAACCCCGGGCTGTTAATCTCAAAGTCTTGAGTTGGAATCTCAGCGAAGGCATTTCTCTGGGTATTCCTTGGTTAGGTAATGCTTCAAATCCTACGTAAAGCTGTAGGCCCCCACTGTCATATGACCTTACAATGACATGCTACGAAGGATGCTAGACCCTAACGTGATTATTAGTAATAAAATTCTACTCAGGTTGATGCATAACGCCATATTGCGTGATTTGACAAGGCAATAATCCTAATTCTTCGTGCATTTGAACAAAAATGATAGTCATAAAAAGGGATTAGTAACATCATGGCAGTAACATCATGGCAACATCAAAACGTTCTCTGACCAACTTCATTGATAAATACGTTTTGGACTTATAAAATTTAGTCAGATCACCTTTAGAGCGTAATGTACTAAGTCTGTAAGTACGTGAAATATACAACGAAAATAAATGAAAAGTCAGAAGTCAGAACACCATAGACCCAATAACCACCACATAGGGGTGAGTAGGATCTCTAAAACTAAAGGAGAAGTAGTAGATTCAAACTAGGAGATTCCAACGATGGGAACGTTGACATTTTCTGGTAGGACCGATGAGAGAGATCTTCTCAAATCTTCTCATAAGGCCAGGAGAAAGGGAGATCCTCACCCGTCTCTCTCTCTATCTCTCTCTCTCATATATATATATATATATATATATATATATATGATGAATATATATGTTTGTGTGTATGTATGTTATTTATTTATTTATTTATTTTTTTTTTTTTCCTTTCTGTAACCTATATATAGGCCGTAACCTTTTATGTACTTCAGTGTTCCTGAGGATGTCATTAGACAAAAGCGCTTGAGCACCTTTTTGTGTTTCCTTTCCTTCGTGGTTTTATTCATCATAAATATTTTTCACGTGTTACTTTCGTGAAATAATTTTCATATATATATATATATATATATATATATATATATAGGGTGTTTCATATATCTCGAGACATAGCTTTTACTTGTTTTTTTTTTCAGGTTGAGAGTATGGCATGGTATGGTTGAGAGTATGATCTCCGGACCTCGCACCCACTGACTTTTTCCTGTGAGGACATTTGAAATCTGTTTTCTGCGTAGACAGACTAAGAACAATTGAGGATTTGAAAGCTAAGATAAGACTGGAATTGCACTGAATTTCTGCTGAAACAATCAAAGGTGTTCAGGGAGGTTGCCAGTCACGAGTAATAAAGTGCCTTGAAGTTGAGGGTGAACAATGTGAACACCTTCTGTAATAGTATGTTGAAAATAAAACATTTTTACAGAGTTCTATTACTCTTGCTACGTAGTTCCTACATACTTCCTAACCAACCAACACCTTTTTAACGCAACTACCGCACTAACTTAAGTTGTTTTTTCCTTTCTCTCCACTTGTCATTTGTAGCTTTTACCATCCAGGTCAGTCCTTTTAAAAAAAAATAATTTTAAGCTTAACATTTTTAAACTTTTAATTTTTTCTAATTTTAGTTAGTTTTATTTTTACTTTTTTGTTTTATAATCCAGATATTTTTTTTTTTAACAACTTTTTAACTTTTTTGTATTAGATTTTATTATTGTACAGTTTGACATTTGTATTTACTTTAGTTTTATGATTTTTTTTTTTTTAGATGCTTCTATTTAGTCACTGAAGATGGCCCCTGAGTGGACCGAAACGTTTGGCCGATAAATGTTGAGAGTCGTATCTCTTGTTTTCATATTCATATTGAGGATAAGGTTCCCGAAGAACACTTCTATCGTAACTATATATATATATATATATATATATATATATATATATATATGGTCAGAAGACGGTAACATGAATTTAACACCGAGAAATTTCAGCCCTTGAGATATGAAAGAAATGAAGAACTTAAACAGAGAGTATACTATGCCCTAGAAGGGCCTAGATAGACAGGAAATTCAGAGAAGCACGAAAGCGTTAGATTTGGAGGTTATAATGACCGATGATGCGAAATTTGAGACAAAAAATTAGATAGCGATAAACAAAGCAAAAAGAGTCGCAGGACGGGTACAAAGAACGTTCAAAAGAAGGGACGAAAAGGTAATGATTTCCCTGCTGAGAACAATGATCATACCAAAACTCGAATACTGCTCAGTCATGACGTCCCCATATAAAATGAAAGAAATTACTAAACTATGATAGAAGAAATTCAGACATTTTACAGCCAAGATTGATGGCTGCAAAGAACTCAACTACTGGGAAAGACTACAGAAACTAAATCTGTACTCCCTGGAAAGAAGAAGAGAGGTACACCATAATTTACATGTGGAAAATGATCGAAAAGCTGGTACCAAACCTCAAACTAAACCCAATTACCGTCCAAACAAAGCTAGAAAATAGGAAAGGCAGAATGTGTAGTGTTCCCAAACTAAAGGCTCGACAAGGGACTTCTTCAACACTGAAGGAAAATAGCTTGGTTGTCAGGGGGCCAAGACTTTTTAACCAGCTTCCAAATGACTTCGGGAACGTCACACGGGTCAAAATTGAAGTCTTCAAAAGAAGACTAGATGCCTGGCTCAGAACGGTACCAGATGAGCAGGTTGTACCTGTCTATGTGCGATGGAGAGCGCAAAAGAGCAACTCGCACCTCCACTAAGCCAGGCCTAGAGGCGGGGCCACCAGCTTGACCTTCGTGTGAAGAAAGACCAACGTACGGAACTGCTTCGAGGTTACGAGGTATAATATATATATACATATGCTCTATTTTCTAATATCATTAATGGCTAATTACTAAGTTGATATGTGACTGCATACAATACTGAGAACATTTTCTATTTTAATATACTGATATTGGTATTTTCACTTCTTGCAAAATAAAAAAATAAAAAATGGCGGTTGGAAAAGATAAGAGTGACTGAAAAGGGCACGACGGTAGGAACCCGTCTGGTTGGTGTCTCATTATTAAAAGTTGCGTGATTGTCCCCGCATCTCGAGGAACAACAATTCCCGAGGTTATGAATAGCTGGAAAGAAGTGGAAAAAGTACACCAAATAAACGCGCGACAGTGTTCCCGTTAATCTTTTCAACTTCAACTTCAGTCGAGCTTTTGCGCTGGTTGGTGTTATGAGGGGCTTTATTACAGTTCCCCTAACATCGTTTTGAGTGATACCCATCTTTGCGGACTATTGTCAAGTTTTGAACAAAGTTTTCCTACAACAGTCTTTGGTTGATGTTCCACAGTTTGTAAGAAAGTTTTTCTCTCGTATTTTCTCAGTGTTATCTTACGCTCACTCTATTGCCTACTTGCCGTAGTGGTTTTCATTTCCTTCCACGTATTCATAACCTTGACGACTGTTCCTCGAGATACGGGGGGGGGGCAATTGCGCCAC
Organism: Bathynomus jamesi; assembly: GCA_023014485.1. Taxonomy (NCBI): domain Eukaryota; kingdom Metazoa; phylum Arthropoda; class Malacostraca; order Isopoda; family Cirolanidae; genus Bathynomus; species Bathynomus jamesi. The sequence goes on from JAJOZX010008278.1 coordinate 180,767, forward strand.
TTTTAATATTGAGACCCCAACCAAACGGACTCCTGCTATCATGCCCTCTTCACAGTCGGTGACATTTTTTCCAACCGCCATTTTTTTATTTATTCAACAAGAGCAAGAAAGAACAGTATCAGTATATTAAAATGGAAGATGTTTTCAATATTATATGCATTCACATATCAACTAAGTAAAGTGTCCATATTATATTATATTATCTTTACAAATTCAGTTGAAATTGAATTGAATTTGTAAAGATAATTTATGGACACCCTGTATATAACGTCATTAATTATATCAGAAAATGTAGCATTCAGAATGTGAGTGTTTTCATTATTCGTTCGAACCTCTATACACACACACACACACACTGTATATACGTGTGTATGTATATAATATGGGAATGAACTCAGAATGGTCCCCTGAGTTTTTTATGATACACAAACAGTGCATGGAACAAGGAACTCTTCTTCCACTATAGTGGATTTAATTATCCCAGAAGAGTTCCTTGTTCCATGCACTGTCTGTGTGTATCATATATATATATATATATATATATATATATATAATAATAAAAGGACGTGTGTGTGTGTGTCTATTTGTTCCAGCCATAGGTCCAAAATGGAAGTAGTTACAAACATGAAACCTCACACACATATTGATTAGGTCCCGAGGTTGTGCAACTGGGTGTTGAATGCCCGGTTAGATTAATTGTACGCCTTTGACGATTGGTTAGGTTAAGTCGTGATATTTTCGTTAGCTTTAACGAAAATATCACGACTTAACCTAACCAATCATCAAGGGCGTACAATTAATCTAACCAGGTATTCAATTAACCTACCCGGGCATTCAATTAATTAATCTAACCAGGTATTCAATTAACCTACCCGGGCATTCAATTAATTAATCTAATCGGGCATTCAGTTGACCTAACCGGGCATTCAATTAACCTAACTGGGCATTCAATTAACATAACTAATAACAGCCTTCGAACTATAAAAAATATTTCGCCCGTCGGCTGGGATATTTTGCCACCCGCACGAAGGGCGGGTTCTCTGCTAGTATATATATATATATATATATATATATATATATATATATATATATATATATATATATATATATATATATATGTACAGGGTGGGCCGTAAGTTTCCATACATAGGAAAAATAAACATTTTTTTATGGACAACCATTTTTATTTATATAATATGCTCTACATGGTTGCCATTGTTTTGAAAACACATTTCAATAAGTGTTCCCCACTGTTGATGAACACGCATTAGCACAGTTGACGTTATGCTTGTAATGGCGTTGGTGATACGTTCCTTTAGATGATTTATGTCTCGTATCTTTTCCTGATACACCATGGCCTTCAAGTGCCCCCAAAGATAGAAATCAAGGGGGGTGAGATCTGGGGATCTGGGAGGCCACTCCACAGGACCACGCCGACCAATCCAAGCATCCGGAAACTGCTGATCCAAATACCGACGCACGTGAAGACCATAATGAGGTGGAGCTCCATCTTGCTGGAAGTAAACTGGGAAGTTACCTTCCTCGTTTAGCAGGGATGGGAAAATCTCTTCTTGCAACATGTTAAGATACCTTTCGGCATTAAGATTTCCACTGACAAAAATTGGTCCAATAATTCTGTCACCTCATATCCCGGCCCACACCATCACTTTACCAGCACCTTGCATCTTCGTCGGACTCAGCCAGTTAGGGTTAGCATTACTCCAGTAACGTATGTTTTGCCGATTAACCTCTCCATTGACGTAAAAATTTGCTTCATCAGTAAACAAGATCTTAGTTGAAAAGTTTGCATCCTCGTTCACTTTGGTTAATGCCCATTCACAGAATTCCATCCGTCTATCCGGGTCGTCTTCACTCAAATGCTGTGCCATATGCAATTTGTATGGATGCCATTTGTTTGCTTTCAAAATGCGCCTGATACTCGATCTGCTGACACCACTTTCTGCAGACAACCGTCGTGTACTTTTCCTGGGACTCCGTGTAAGCGCTGTAAGTATCGTAGCTGTTGTGTCTTCATCGGTGGCTGTACGTCTTGGACCACTTCGCGGTTGATCTGCAACATTTCCAGTTTTCTGAAACTTGTTAATAAGTTTTGCCACAGTGTCGTGTGTGATGTTCGTTCCATGTTGTCTGTTAAAGTTCATTGCAACCATGCGACTGCTTCCCGACCCAGCCATCAGTATGATTTCAATTCGTTGCTCTTTCGTCAAACGCATATTCTTAGGGTATCTGAAACATAAAAACAAACGTTTAATTTTTCCTATGTATGGAAACTTACGGCCCACCCTGTATATATATATATATATATATAATCTACTCAAAATGTATGCTTACATTTTTAAGCTTCGTCAGGAACCTTCAATTTATTTACGTTGTTGGAACCGTGGGGTCTATATGACCCCAGGCCTAAAATCTTACAAAATGGTGCTATAAAAAAGTGTGTAATGTAATAATGACATGAAACATTGTATTTCATATTTAAGAACTTTAATGAACAATATCATCTTTTTCAATGTTTTGACCCCATAATTCCTGGTGAGGATTAAGAAACTAATGCAGAAATTAGGATATCCGCATCAGATACTGCATTACACTTTACATGACCTACTTTCATACGTCATTCGTGCCTAAAATGAAAGACTGACCACCTCTCTTCCTCCACGTACACACTTTTTTTAAAAATAAAACTATTTACTCGTAACATTTGACCAAAAGAAACATCTTTCTCGGCTATACCCATTAGTTAATTACACAGCCTTCGTTTATGCGACCTTGGGGTCTTTTACCCCGTCACCCCTCCGTCAGTCGCGGACGGACACCGCCCTCAGGAAAAATGAGAATTTCAAAAAACAACTAAAGAACTTCAGAAAGGGAAATGATGGGTAAAAGGGAATAGGGACAAGGGGAGTCTCCCCTTAACTCTCTGAGACAAAAGTGACCCTGGACGTTCATCTTTAACTGATCTGAGGACTTCTTTGCCGCACACTGAAGAGGCAAAGTTCGTATTGGAATGTGTATACGTAAGTAAGAGAATGCGTTTAGACATTCAATATTGATTCCAAAAAATATACATCAAAGAAATAAAAAAAACCTAAAGATTAGCGAAGAAATTGCAACGGCTGTCAAGAAGTTAAAGCAAAAAGCAAACATCATTGAGGGCAACGCGAGTGTCACTGCGATTCCATTCCACTGCAGTGTAAATGTCGCGGGTCTGTACCGATTTCTGCAGAAACTATAGTGCCAACGATCATGAAATTTAAAATTTTGGCGAACAGCCATAACCACTGACTTACGCAATCTTGATGACTTTAAATAGTGATTCATTATTTGCAAACTCTGCGAAACTTTTGGGCAACTTCATCAGCATTTATAGATTAATTCATTTCAGACGTGGCCCATATCGAGCGATCGCTCGTCAACAGGTTTCACCTTATGCGCACTCAACACCCATCCAGATACTGATAAGACACTGATTGCGAAGTAGAAAAGAAAATAGGATGGGGACAGGGGACCTCTCTTACTCATTATAAGGGTGGAAAATGACC
>JAJOZX010008279.1:0-85000 GCA_023014485.1 Bathynomus jamesi
AAACAGAGGGGAGATGAGATCTGATAATTAACCCCTTTTACCCGCGTCTCCCCTCGGAGAGTGAGACAAGAAACGAAACTCTATAAAGAAGGGCGAAAACTTAGAAAAAATCGTGCGGGCAACGGAGACGACCACCTTGACAGACTCCCGCGCGGTGCTGATCAAAGCGGAGCTGACAGTTGTCATATTTTGCCAAAGAATTCAATTTTGTGCCCTTATTTGGAATGAACTGTCGAGAACGTTGAGGAGAAATTTCGGTTAAGGATTCCTTCTTCGGATAGGCGGTGAGGAAGTAGGAGGAGAAGGAGGAAGAGGAAGAAGAAGAAGAGGACAATGAGAGGAAGAGGCGACGAAGGAAGGAAGGAAGAAGGACAATAAGAGGAAGAGACAGAGAGAAAAAGGAAGGGAGAAAATGAATTCGTCTTAAACACAAGAGAAAAATAAGACAAAATACGCGAATTATAAAATCCTTTCATTATTCTATAATGATAAATATTAACATAAACAAGAAATGAAAAAGAATTGAAAAATGAATACGCAATAAATGTAAAATGAATGATTTAAGATAACCTTGATTCTTTGTCAGAAGGAAACCAAGGAAAAAAAACCTTCGTTGGTCATCAACCATCTTTTCAGTACATAAATATAATTTATGCGCGACACATGAGATGCTTATTCAATTGAAAAACAATATTTAAAATAATTGTAGTCCATTTTAAATTAATATATATATACAGTATTATATATATATATATATATATATATATATATATAATATATATATATATATATATATATATATATATATATATATATATATATATATATATATATATATATATATTATAATTTCTTACCACACGTGGGACGTGGTTCGGAGTTCACGTTAACTGTAAAGTTTAAGGCAGGCTAATATCTTGCCTTCGTCAAAATGAACAATTTGGGTGGAAGCATAACTAAGATTTTAATCAACTAACGTATATATTTTCCAACACTGATACAAATCAGTAAATAACAGATCGAACACCAATCTATTAATAGATTTTGAATCCTCGGAAAGGGACAGTTATTGCTCTATTACAAATATAAAATAATTCAGCACCAAAGACAGACAAGCGTAGTGTCATATTTCTTAAGAAATGCAAAGAGAGTATATTAAAACCATTATACTTATAGATAACAAATTATTTGATACATGACATATCCTACTCCTATTATAAAGGGTGATCCAGAGAAATGGGACCCAAAAGAAACCCCTGTAACTCTTAAAGTATAAGTCCTTTTATAAAATCATACGCATCATTCGAAAGAGGATAGTTACAAGTTTGTACAGGATTGTATAGGTTTTGAAAATACAAGACAAGATAAGATACAAAACAAAATAAAAGTGTTAGTTAAAACTAACCCTTCAAGATGACTGCATGGACTGTGGAACAGCTGCGTTTCATAACTGAGCAATATTATGAGCATGGAAGAAGTGTAGTTTCAGCTCAAAGATCTTTCAAGACAAATTTTCAGATGTCAAAATCACCTTCTAAGAGCTGAAACTACACTTCTTCCATGCTCATAATATTGCTCAGTTATGAAACGCAGCTGTTCCACAGTCCATGCAGTCATCTTGAAGGGTTAGTTTTAACTAACACTTTTATTTTGTTTTCTATCTTATCTTGTCTTGTCAAAACCTATACAATCCTGTACAAACTTGTAACTATCCTCTTTCGAATGATGCGTATGATTTTATAAAAGGACTTATACTTTAAGAGTTACAGGGGTTTCTTTTGGGTCCCATTTCTCTGGATCACCCTTTTTACAATGCGAATATTGTTCCTTTATACACAAAGCAGGTGACAGAGCAATGACAAAGAATTATACATCAACCACTTTCATTCGCCTCTCACCTTATAAGGTGCTTTGAACCGGGTAATGAGAGAAAATATTGGTTACTGTCTACGAGAAAGTATTCAATCTAAACCAACGTGGCTTTGAAACTGGGAGGTCATACCTCTTAAAATAATAATTATTAGACCACCAAAAAGAAAAATATTGAAAGCATTGGGTCAGAGTTAAAGTGTAGCTGTAACATATACCGATTTTGGTAATGTGACCAAGAGAATATAATACACAAAGTTAAGGAACCAGAATTTGCTGGGAATCTGGGACGATAGATGTTTAATTTTCTGAATCAAAGAACAGAAAGGATAGTGGTAAATGGAGTTAAATCTGAAATTTTAAACGTCATGAGCTCAGTCCCACAAGGTACAGTATTAGCTCCCTTATTATTTATAATAATAATAATAATAATAAATGCGGATATATAAGAAAATATCAAATGAAGGTGACATAGAAAAGTTACAAAACAACAACAGTATGAAGTTCAATGAATAAAAATTCTCTCATTAAGATATAATGACAAGAAGGAGCTACATGCAGAATAAAGGATACAAACCCGAACAAAATAAGCCGATAACACCAAACCCACAAGTCAGAAATCTTGGAGTGAAAATGTCATCGGATGCAGAATTCAATGCTGACGTCAAAATTATAACAACTATTCAGAAAAATAATTAATGGAAATTACTCGTACCTGAAGGAGCTTCTATAGCAGAAAAACAAACATCATTGTTCTACTCAGTATATGTCTCCAAGCCCATGCATACAGAAACGAGAGATCACAAACACAGAGGCTACTGTATATAACAAAGGATTTTTACGTCTGAGATAGAGAAAACGAAAGATAAGGACTACTAGTCACGACTACAATCCCTGAAACTCGACTCCTTAGAAAGAAGAGGCGAGAGATACACACTAATGTACATATAGAAAATAATCGGGGGATATGTCTTAACTTTAGAAATAAAGTGGAAACACATTGGAATAGGAAAACGGATAAATTCTATACTATCCCAGCTGACAGGGGACAGGGGACCATGAAAACGAAGAAGGAAAATATTCTTCAGAATTCAAGACCCAAAACATTTTAACGTGCTGCCAAAAGACCACCAACATAAGTACTTTCAGATATAAACTCGACAGGTTCCTGCGCAAAGTTCCTAAACAACCACGCGTAGCAGGCTATGAGGGAAGGATAGGAGCCGAAAGCAACTCTCTCCTTCATCAAATCTCCTAAATGACGCAAAATGCTGCAGAGGGGTCAAACGCAGGTCGATCCTGAACTGCTGTCTAAAAGCAACAAAGGTATTACACATATATATAGATATATATATATATATACACTCGTATATATGGGATGAATTTCACAAACAAGTAAAATTAATGAATGTTACACACCCACAGGAAAAAATAAAAAAACTATTCCGAAACTGTCGTGTATTCCAACACCTCATCAGTTTAGTTTGAATTTTTAACTAACAAATTACTTTCTTCAAAATTATGAAAAATAATTTCAAAATAATAAAACATAAAATTGTTTTATTAAAATTTAATTCAGTAAATGAGGTTACTTGAAAATATAATTTGTTTATATTAAACACATTTCAAATTATATTTATTCGAAATTTAACCCTTTTCAAAGTTGCCACGCGAAGTCAAGCCCAAGTAATTTTACATATTTTTAATGTAAACCAAATTTTTTTTCAAGTAAACCACTCTCTCTCTCTCTCTCTCTCTCTCTCTCTCTCTCTATATATATATATATATATATATAATATTATATATGGTAAGTGAAATGTTCTGGCTCAAAAATAATTATATGATAAATATTTTTGAGGCGAGACTTTTGACTCACCCTGTATATAATTTTTTTAATCAGTTATCGTTTATTTTTAAGGGGTGAGCGTTTTATGAAGGGACTAATTATTTTGTTTTGGTAAATTTTAATTAATATCGGCTCTCGGTTGACAAGAGAGAGATTAAAGCAAACATTGGAAAATTTAATATTGTGGAACTGATTATGCCAGGCGAGGTCTTGCGCTTCATTAATTAAGACACCGAGGAAGAAGAAGAAGGAGAAGAGGAGGAAGAAGAGGAAGAAGATGGGGAGGTGAAAAGTATTCTAGGAGGAAGAATGAAAAAGAAGGTAAGGGAAAATTAGGATGACATAGGAAGTAAAAATTAAGAGTAAGCGTCAAATAGCGAATGAGGAAGATTTAGGAAGAAGAATACAGTAATGGAATATGTATATTGTAAAGGGGAATTGGAACGGAATTGGAAAGGAATTAGGAAGAAATTAGGAGGGAACGGTAAATAAAAAGATGAATTTAGGTAAAAAAAGACAAAAAAAAAATCCTAAAGGCAAAACACACGTACGCAAATATAATTGAAGAAATTTTAACATCCCAATTAACATTCAGTTAATGTGAAAAACCAACAAAGCAGAAATGATATGGGCATAATTCTTGATCAACTTTTTCTCTTTTACGCCATTTGCGCTTCATTTGGACATTTTTTTTTCACATGTTTGTGACTTATTTTTTTTTATTTTTTACGCAAATTTCGGTATATTTTTTTAGTTATTCGATATTTTGCTTATCAGTTATTAATTGTATATCTCTCTCTCTCTCTCTCTCCTCTCTCTCTCTCTCTCTCTCTCTCCGTCCATCCCTTAACTAATACTGTTTGAAATTGTGCATAGGCCATCAAACTTATCGATCGAGGAGGACGCTTCCAAAATGCCCACTTATACAATGAGAACAGATCAAGAGCACTGATGTCGAACTACAGTATATGCATTTTGCCTATTGCTTCGTGTACCATCTTAAAATCTCTTAACTTTACTTTTTAAGTGTCTCCACATCACATTCTCTACACTTCACTTATCACATTTTTAGAAGAGCTCTTTAGGTTTGTAATTTAAAAGACATATAATATAAAACTAATATTATATATATATTTTAAGCGAGATAGTGTGTGTGTGTGTATATATATATACAGTATATATATTTTTTTTTAAGTGAAAGAGTATATGTGTCTCATTTGTCCCGAAGGTAAATCACAAAAGGGGAAATTTAATATTTGACAAAAAGTGACTTAAATTCTAAGGAAATAATACAAAAACTAAATATAATAAAAAGTAATTTGTTGCCATGGTAACCCAAAGTGCAGAAACTGCTTCTGGACTTTTTAATTTTTGATCGAATGTTAACTTTATTATTTGTTATTGCAAGCATGATAAATAAAAGGCTCTCTCTTTAAACAATACTTTTTAAGAATATTTTTTACCTGCTAAGAATAGCGTAATTACGTAAGAGAATGCAAATTACGCGTAATAGAGAAATTAGCATGTAATGATAATAGAAATCATATCAATATTGACAATGTCAGTTATTATCTATGATGAATATATATATATATATATATATACAGTACACCTTTACCTTTGGTAACCTTTGGTTAGCTTCCGACTGAATTGTTCATTCTGACGAAGGTCAAGCTTTTCACTTCTCCTTAGACCTACAGTTTAACGTGGAATCCGAACCACGCCCCATCAGCAGCCCAGCGTCTTAACCACTAGGCCACCTAGGGTACCCATTTATCTACCAACCACTTTCTTTATTGTGTGGAAGGATGAACAGCTGGGTTTTGCTGCTCGCCGGCTGCCGTCGGGTCTCGAACCCGGGGCCGATGGATTCGTAGTCAGCGACGCTAACCACTACACCACCGAGGCGCATATATATATATATATATATATATATATATATATATATCATTAGAGCATTAGCATTTTTATATCCCATTTGATTTTCATATATTATTTGGTTTTTCTAATTTCCTGATGTTTGACAAATTATATACTAAATCTCTCATAGATCGAATCCAATAATGGCGCTTTGACAGTTCAGTTCTTCCATCTTCAACAAGAAAAAATGTTGTGTGGGGGCAGGGTGGGGGGGGGAGGAGGGGAGAGCATTTTGGTATTCATACTTGATGCACAGAATCAGTCATTGTTTCCATTCGCTTATGGAAAAATTTGCGTTCGAAATTAAGTTCCTTTTATGCCCCACGCTTTATAGTTGGTATTAATGATTTCGGCATACGGTCTAAAAGAAAAGTCATTGTTTTTATTTCAATTTCGTTTAATTATTAGGCAAGATTTTTTTAAGTGATTTTTATGTATTCATCTAAGTGATGAAATGCAAATATACTCAACGCGTGAAGTGAAACAAGCGTACTGAAATACAGGGTGTTTCAGGTCGACCCTAGAAATATGGAAATTGGCAGAATTTGGTATTTAGTATTTGAAGTTTATCATAGTAATTCCTACCTACTTGCTACAAATTCCGCCAATTTCCATATTTCTAAGGTCGACCTGAAACACCCTGTATTTAAAATAAATGATGCTTTTTCAGGTGGCTGATTCGGAGTTTTTAATTATTATAGGTTTAAAAAGGCCTTTTCGAGTTTATATTAAATTATAAAAAATAAATTATAGCCTTCATCTTCCCTAATTTATAGAGGGAGTTCAGCATAAATTATATAATTTGAAAAAGGTGTTTTTAGGTTGAGATTTAAATTAATTCTATAGTACAGTGGTTGATCAGTGAGATCAGTGTCTATTTTTGGACGTGCGCCCATCCCTGACTTTGTTCATTTCTGTTAAAAATGGCTAATTAGATAATCTTGATCGTGTTTTGCGTCTAAAGTAAAATGATCGGATCACCTGAAGATCAAGGCCCCCAGCTTTCTTTAGTTAGCTTTATAAGGCTAACTAACGAAAATATCACGACCTAACCTAACCAATCGTCAAAGGCGTACAGTTGACCTAACGATTGGTTAGGCTAGGTCGTGATATTTTCGTTAGTTAACCTTATAAGGCTAACTAAAGAAGGCCGGTGGCCCTGATCTTCAGGTGATCCAAATGATCTTTTTTGTTTCAAAAGAAAATGAACAAATCAAATTTTTAAATGGTTTTCATTCTGATTTGAATTGAAAAATAAGCTAGTTAGCAAACATGACAGAACATTTACGAACTACAATATAAAAACTATTGGTAAACCACACTTTCCAACCAATTCCTTATCGATTTGTCATAAATAAGAATGAATACCGCCCTTACTCAAATTATGATGCACGAGGTCTTCGCGAAGTGATCAACAATGTCTTCCTCCACTTTACCTAAATCAAAAATGATTTCAGAGGTACGAGTTTCAAGTTGTATTGTATGCGCGAAGCGTTTAATATAAACTAGCAATTATTACCAAATTGTTCCGTAAGTTTCGAATTACGTTAACGAATTGTGTCTTATGTATAATAAAGAATAAAAAACTAAACTTTTTAACAAGGAAACTTTAAACTTAAAAATTTGGGATCTTTTCCTTTATAGCACCCCCAATTTCTTCTTTTCAATTTTTTTCTTTTCTTTCTTCTGACCGGTTAGGTCAATTGTACGCCCTTGACGAGTGGATACATTAAGTCTTGATATTTTCGTTAAAACTGTTAAAACTAACGAAAATATTACGACTTAACCTAACCAATTGTTAAGGGCGTACAGTTGACCTAAGAAATTTGAGGTGCTATAAAGGAAAATATCCAAAATCTGTTAAAAAAGTACAAGTATATTGACAAACAAATTTTATGTATATACCTTTCAACCTTGCACATCGGTGGTATTCATGATTTCTTTGGAAAACTGATTAAACAGTTTTTTCCGTCTGACAACCAAGCTATTTTCCTTCAGAGATGAGGGTGTCCCTTGTCTAGCCTTTTCTTTGGGAATACTACACATTCTACCTTTCATATCCTTCCGTATTTCGTAGCCCCGTGGCCCTCTAGTAAATAGCCGGTTTCGTTTACCTGTTGTGGCAAGTACCATTTTGGTTTCTGACTTAGCTTCAGGAGACTCAGCAATTGTTTTGTACGAAAACACAACCAAAAATCCAAATCCAAAATTATAATCATAATCATAGTTCCATAATAATCACGATCATAATTCCTCTAAGGGTAATACTTTGTTTACATTCATCGACTTCGAAAACAGCCACCACACCCGCTTCCTTTAGCTTTACTGTGAACATTTCTAGATGGTGGATTGGGTTCAATACTCGGTAAACTTCTGCTGCCAGAATAACCTCCATCGGGCTGAGGTGGCAACAAATTAAAGATTTAAGTGGCAATGTTTATACATGCAGAACATTTCCAGCTCAATCTGAACCACCCAAACCCTTCCTTCTTCTGTCTCAACTTCGCTTCTGATGGTGAATCATGGGAACCGTGGTGAGTAAACCATAGGAACGCTGATGAGTAAGTCATCCTTTAGTGATGCTAACACCTACGGGTGAACAACAGTTACTTGAGCCCGAGCAATCACGTTATAGGTGACCGACTCAACTCCAACCAGGGCGAAGGTGAGAGTCGACCCCCGAGCCTTCAGAGTTCAAATCCAATCCCTTACGAACGGAGATAATAATAATAATAATAATAATAATGCGCCTCGGTGGTGTAGTGGTTAGCGTCGCTGACAACGAAGCCATCGTCCCCGGGATCGAGAGCCGGTGACGGCAGCCGGCGCGCAGCAAAACTCAGCTGTTCATCCTTCCACACAATAAAGAAAGTGGTTGGTAGATAAATGGGTACCCTGGGTGGTCTAGTGGTTAAGACGCTGGGCTGCTGGTGGGGCGTGGTTCGGATTCCACGTTAAACTGTAGGTCTAAGGTGGAGTGAAAAGCTTAACCTTCGTCAGAATGAAGAATTCGGGCAGAAGCTAACCAAAGGTTAATAATAATAATGAAAAAGTATTCATATATTTAAAAAAAAAAATTCTTTAATGATTTCATTTCATCTGAAATGTTCATCGGTATTATTTAATGAGTAGATTTTTCTCTATTCTCTCTCTCTCTCTCTCTCTCTCTCTCTCTCTCTCTCTCTCTCTCTCTCTCTCTCACCTTCGCGCCAGTCCGGGCACCGGGTATAAATACGCTCTCGGTCGCAGTGTCATTCTGAGCGTCACTGAACAATGCCTGCCCTGTCACGTGACCCGCGAGAAGGAAGTCCACTTTGCATACTTGCCTCGACGTTCCTCTCCCTACATCAGTATCTCCCAGCCCTCCCTCCATTTCCCCCACCTCCTCTCTCTCTCTCTCTCCTTCCATCTAAATTTATAATGAGAAGCGCCCATCACAACGGCACCATTGTCTTCATGTGAAGCGGGGCTGATGGGAGCTGCCGCAAGGAATGCATCCACCACCCGCTTTAAATTAGAACCGGCCAAAGGTTAGGTGTCATCGGGAAGTTCCTTCCTACTTTATTGCATCTCCAGATAACGACTGAAACGGGAGAATAGCGCATCGCGCACTGTCTTGTTTTTTGCTCTGTTCCACGCATAGATTTAAGGGACTCAAGAGTAAAATGTCTGACTTTTAACAATAAACATTTGCATTATTCTCCTTCCTTTGCCTTCCATTTATATTTATTTGGTTTCAACGTTTATTTCTTAAGTCTCTCGTTTACTATTTTTAGAATTCACAGCGACGGCGAAATTCTCGTATGTGTGTGTGTGTGTGTATATATATATATATATATATATATATATATATATATATATATATATATTTTATTTATTTTTTATTTATTTATTTACGGGGGAAGGAGGGGCCAAGCAAGGGCGAACGCCCGCAAACACGCCCCCACCCCTACCCTATAGGAGAAGAAGAGAACCGAAATCACAGTTTCAAAAGTTTTCGTAAAAAAAAGAAGTGTATTAAAAATTAGAGTTAACCTTTGCTTATTTTGATAATTTTTTTAACTTTTTAAAAAAACTCTTTTTCGTCCTCGTAAACTTTAAATACATTTTTTAAAGAATATTTAATAGACTATGTTAAATTAATTCTCGCCTATATTGATTTGATGCGAGTGTTACTCAGTAGAAAGATACGCTGTATGTATGTATGTATGTATGTATGTATGTACGTACGTATGTATATATTTCAATCCTTAATTAACTTTTGTTAATGTTTGTTTTATTTGTGATTTTACAGTTATTATTAACTCGAAATTAACGCAGTTATTTTGTAAATTATTTATTTTTTAATTATAAATTGATTTGATATATTCTCTCTCTCTCTCTCTCTCTCTCTCTCTCTCTCTCTCTCTCTCTCTCCGTCCGTTCCCTCCCCCCCTTCTCTTCCTCCCCTTTAGGCCTCTTCTCACCCCCCCCCCCACTTCTCCCTATGGCCTCTCCCTCGTTCGAACCGCTTTTGATTTAGCACAATCGTCAGAGGTCATGTTTTATGAAACTTCAATATGAAGCCCGTCCTGCTCAGAATTGCATTTCCGAATAACACGTAAATTCCAGCTCGGGAAAAAATTGGTTCTCTGACGACACTTCCAGACCCGAGCCTGGAACAGACAAGTCGATATAGACGTGTATAAACATACATATTCAAAAAATATTTGGATGCGATGCTGATATACAAAAAAATGGCAGATTCCAGAGTGTTTTCTTATATAAGGTAAGAAGAAATAGTTGTATTGGATGGGCTGGAGAGATTTATTTTATAGTTCACCTGTTCGCTTTATGTATGCATATATTGATTTTCTTTTTACCTAGAATTTGTATTAGAATATTTTTTGTTTTTTTTTCTTTTTTATTCACAAATGAGATTGCATTTAGAAACATTAGTCAGTTTCATTTTAAAGAACAGGATTTTTGTTATTTTTCTTTGGTTTTTTTTTTTTGTAAGTGAAATTTGGGTATATATCGGGGGGCGTGGGATCGAGGGTGTTAAGAGGAATATATTTTTTAAATAAATATATGGAGTTTTCCCTCGACTAATCTTTATACTCTATTCTTAATTAGACAAATTTTACGTATAGATGTAATAGTTACTCTCTATGTAAACTTAGAAATATATCAATTGTTTGTTCAATACTTTTTAGCTTGTCAATAGTTTCCCGTAAATGTTTTCATTAAAGGGAATTTTTAAGTAATTTTTAGATCTGTCTGTTTAAAAAGTCATTAGCATCAGAGTTACAAAAGTTGGCCTTCCCCCTTCGATCAGCTCCCTTCCAAATTACCCACCCTTCCATAAAAAGGGAAAAAAATTTAAATTATCCAAATGGCGCTATGGGTCCTCACTCGTAAAGTAGATAACGCCCCTCGCTATCGAGAAAGTGTATGAGGGGAACCGGATGAGAAGAGGGGACAGTTTGTCGAAATGTTGAAAAAGGTTGAAAACGTTGAAAATAAGTTGAAAAAGAGGATACCAATTTTTTCCTTCCTCGCGGGCGAAACACTTTCTGTAGAGGGTCTCCTCGAGGAAGCTAATGGTGATATAATGTCCTTCTTAGAGGCTTTACTCGGCCATCGGCCATATGGTCCTACCCGGATCCAGTTGGATCGCGCTAATGTCCCTCAGGCTTTCCTCTATCTTCCTGATAGCAACGAGCGCTTTCATCAAAATAAGCGTCCTCTTCATCAGGCATGTATTGAACTTGCTTGTAAGGAAGGAATTTATTTATTGAACTTATTAATAACAATGGGACTTCCCAAAGTAATACCAAATTTTATGTGTTTCCAGTCAACGGATAAAAAAATCTTTAGTTTACGTTCGCCGCAGGCGATCACAATGATGATTTGAAAGACGTAAATGGACAAATTGTATCGACTTAGCCATAATGAGATTTTCAAGTTTTAAGATTATTCCTACCTTTCAAATAATAATATTATTATTATTATTAGTTATTATTATTATATTATTATTATTATTATTTTGTCTGTCAGTTTATTTTACTGTAATTTTGCTTTTGTATATATGCGCAACATACTGTGAGATTCTCATACGATACATTTTATCATTTCCAAAATGTAAAGCTATAAAAATTTTATGTTGATGCCTCGTGTATATTTATGGTAAATGCGATTTCAGAAAGCAGTTCTAAAAGTTCGTGATTAATAGAACAGAACGTAAATAAGCTGTCATCATTTAAATATATTTGCCCATAAAAATCCTCTACCATTAGAACCAAACATTTGAAGTAGATCTCGTTGGGGCGTCGTCGTTGTCGGCCGTTTTTGAGACTACATAACAGTATTTGTATACGAATCTACTTCACGCAACGGTTTGCGATTACACGCACACTCACGGAGAATATAACTCGTATATATATATATATACACACGTCTCCTATACTCTCATACATATTATTATACATATGAGTCGGTAATAAATGTTCCTTTCGATAAAACGAGCCCTTCTCCTCATTCCAAATCGAAGTTCCTTTATTGAAAATATCGACATTCGTATTAGTGATCTTCGAATCTTGTTTCTCTGATCTGTGTCCAACTTTTGAGTTGAAAGCGAAAGTCTTAAAATGGACATCGATAAGAAAAGCTTAAAAGGCAAATATAAAATCCACTTTGGACGATTTTGAATTTATTCTAAATGCATTTTTCGTTTATTTTATGTATATTTAGTGTAAGTAATAACGACGTACATGTTCTGTTTTTCGTGATTTTCTGTGTGTATGAGGATGTATGGCGACTTTTTATTAATAAACGTTATTGTAGATAGGGGAAAATAATTCTATGCCAAATTTTTAATATACAATACAATGTTATGCTGTAGAATTATACGATTTTGTATGTAGGCCCCCCCCCCCTTACACACACACACACAGACACACACACACACACATATATATATATATATTATATTGTTTACAGATCAAGTGTTTGACAGAAAGTAAAGGCTTCATTAGTTTCACAAAGCATAGTTCTGATCATGCACCCATCGGGGTACATGCAGCTCGCAGCATCACTGCCAAATAGGGTCAGCGTATTACTGAAAAGGTTTTCGTACGTGGTTTATCATCTGTGGAAGTAACACTGCTTTGATTTATCACATCCAAATGATTAGTCAAATTCATAACCTTTTTACACGAGTTTATCTTTAGTTTGCATCGCATGCGGTGCATGATTAATCAGGAGCAAGATGTACAGCAAGTTTGTATTTCCATCCTGAAACATTTTTAACCTTCTTATCATACAAAACATTTTTATGTTCTCGCCGTAACGGTAATACTCTTGTCTCCCGCTGCCGTTTCTCAGGTTTTTGTGGGTGACCTTGTTATACGATTCAAAATTAGAAAGTTATTCAAGCTTGGTGAAATGTCCTGTATACCACTCGAACGAGGAAACTTCAACCATTCAATTAATGCTTTACCTTTTATTACAGACTTAAGAATAAAAACAAAAAATTATAAATATATTTAATTTAAACGCGCGCAACGTTTGTGACAATATATATATATTTTTTTAAATTGGGGTCGTTTAACTTCCTTAGCAACATCTAAGGTTATATGACGGAAGGGGACCTACAGCTTTACGTGGGATCCGAACCACGGGTCGCTACATAATCTGGGCGCAGAGGATGGTCTCCCATCCAATTACTACCCAGACCCAATGTCCCTTAACTTCGCTGATCTCCGGGAAGCGGTGTTACGACATCGGCCACGACGTAACCCATATATATATATATATATATATATATATATCGTAAGATCTTTATTTTTCTTGTAAAGCAAAGAGAGAATTCGAATGACACTCTTTCTAATTTATCTAATATCTTCCGTCCGTTCTTATCAAAGTTCTCTCTCTCAATTATTATTTTCAAAAAGTTCTATCCCCGAGAGTTCTCGATATCTTATTAGGACGGAAGGAGAATGGCAAAGAATGCCCTTCGATGACAACGGAAAAAAGACAGTCCTGTAATTGTGTTACTGCGACTCCACATCGGTTTACAAACTCATTACAAGTTCGGAGAGCGAAATGACAGATAGTAGAGAAAAGCGTTTCTCCAGTCTTGAATTGTCATATATACACCAGCGGTGGTAGTTGCCGAGCTGTGGTTCGCAAGCTGTGGTACGCAAGATTCACCACTGCTTGGTGGTAAACGAAAGTTGATTGATAATTAAAATATTTTAAATACTAAATTATACGCTTTTGCCTTAGGTGTTTTTTTTAATTATTACTATATACACATATATACACACGTGTATATGTATATATGGGCATTTTAATTACGCATGCCCATATAAAATAATGGTAATATATGGGGTCTGCCCTGAAAAAAAATATGAGGTCAGTGGTACAGTAAATTTTCTCTTTTGCTGTGGGTGGCGGTACGTAACGAAATACGTGTGGGAATCCTATCACATACATTTCGCAATTTCTCTTTTGAATACAATCCGAAAGAGGGCGCACGGAAGCGGTTATGAACTTTTAATTTTGTGGCTCGTGATAATATTTTAATAATCAGGTAAGACTGATTGGATTACCTGAAGATTAGAGCCCCCCCAGCCTTTTCTAGCTGTCTCCGAACGACTGTTTTCAGGATCGACCTGCGGGCGACCCCTCTGTAGCATCCCACCTCATTTAGGTATCTGATGGAAAGGATAATTTATTTTTTTAACTTTTATCCTGCCCTGCATGGCTGGTCAAGGACTTTGCCTAAAGACCTGTTCAGTTGGTTCTTAAATGTATTTGGGTTGGTGTGCCGGAGGTTCCTCAGTTTTGTGTATATAATATATATATATATATATATATATATATATATATATATATATATATATATATATATATATTGAAGCTAATGGTTTTGTTGCATTTAGGAATAACTGTACAGAAATCATGGTATACCATGTGGTATATATTGAATTATATTGAATTATATTGAATTATAATCTAAACAACCATGAAAGAAAACCGCAAAAAGACGAAGGATTCAAATTCGCCATTCTTCCTTTCATGATTTTTATTATTTGAAAATATTATTGTGGGTAAAATAATAATTGTAGGTCATACATAATACAATGCTAAAAACAAGGGAACTGACCAAAGAACAACGAGGGTACAGTTCCTCTTTTTTTCAGGGACTTTTCCAATGTGCCACTCCCTAAAAGCTAAAATGTTCCGTATCGCAATCTAAACGACATCAAAAAGGTTCCCAAAAGCAAGATTTGCAAAAGCAAATCACGCATGGTGAAGATTGAGAACGCTCCTCGAGTACAAGCATTTAAAATACCTCTTCGTCAGAGACGGCGGCAGGAAAAAACTTCTAACTTTTGCTATGATGTAACTGAAATGTATCATTCCGAACAGTTTGAAGACGATTCGCGGAAGATGGCCTCGGAGGATGCGGAACTTAAAAAAAAAGTCTTCGTCGCTCGGTTTCATCCATAAGAAAAGATTTCAGTGGATTTAAGAACACAAAACTTGGACTTCTGAAGATTGAGCGAAGGTTTTTTGTTCCGACGAAAGCGGTTTAGAAGTGAGTTATTGTACGTTCTGTAACGTATTCCGAGGTTTCGTGTTTTTTTTTGAAGAGTTACGCAACCCTTGGTGGGATCTGTGTGGGCAGTGAAAATGGAAATACGTCGGAGTTCCTAAAAAGTTGTCAGATGGACAAACTTTGAACTTGTCAATCTTTTTATAGAGGAATGAACCAGAGTCGGAAATGGAGCGCGCATGAATTAACCTTGTGGGCAGTATGCCCCAAATTCGCCAAAAGGTTTCCGATGTAATTAAAGTAAGGGGAAAGTCTACTTCGTATTAATGTAATGTACACTTCAATAAATACCATGTAGCTTTTGAAAGCATCGAAACCTCAAAATACCACATGACAAAAGTAGTTATTTTACTGTAATGTGCCAGATACAATTGTCCAAAGTCCCTCCTTTCTCTCTCTCTCTCTCTCTCTCTCTCTATATATATATATATATATATATATATATATGGTGTGCCTACCCTGCATATCCAGCGCACAGTAACTCAGTGGGTAACCGTTTCCCTACAAGCGAACTGAAGACACTGAGATCGGGTATTCGACTCAAAATAGTGAAGGTAATAATAATCCAGTAGTTAGCGCAATGGGTCTCCTTTCGTCTGGCCTGAGCCCTGTGCCAGTTTCTGGCCGTCCTGAATAATTTTTATTATACCCATTACGCGTGTACATAGTTACTACACAGTATTAATAGTCTTACTGCGTAATGAACAAAAAATTCGATGCAACTGTTCCTAGAGGGCGCTCTGATAGATGCATGAACGACAAATTTTAGGTATGTAACACTTATAAAACTCGCATCAAATGAAGGACTGAAACTCTATTTAAAGAATAATTTCTTAATAAAAAACAGGGTGATGCAATATTTTTTTTTTTAACAAATTTATTTCTGACTGGGCAAATATCGCAAAGAAGTACGTTATAGGGCAGTGGTGGCGAACCTTTTTTGCTGGCCGGTCATTTTTGTTACTTTTGAGTTTTACAAAAACGAAATTTGGTCACAATAATTTATTTACTTACTATTTTTAGTGAGAAATTTGTTGTTAGATTTTAGCTGCTAATGTTTTGATCCGAGGTTTATATTTAGTTGTCTTTAGTATCACACACGCAGCACTCATATCTGTGCAAAGGCGATTCCTAGTGGTGGATTTGACGAAATTCATGGAGGAAAACAAATGTTCACACGAATAAGATGAACAAAATATTGTTAGCAGAGCTAATGCTAGCTTTTTCATTGATGCAAAAGAATTTGGTAAAGAATTATTATTCTGCAATTATTATTATTCTCCAAGAATAAGATTCTCTACTTTTTCTATCGATTGTTGTTCTCTGGTTACACCCAAAATTGACGACTCCAATTCCTTTTCTCGTAACTTCAGATTAAGATCAATAAATTTAGTCTTCCATACTGCACTTCCTTGGAAGTCAACTAATTCAATTTCTAAATTATCAATGTCAAGCCAGTGAAAAGCTGATAACTGAAGATCTTCAAATTGAATAGTATGGGGGAATTGGATGAATTATAAGTTGTCATACTTACACACACGTTTTTTAAACGTATACTATACATTTAAAAACGTTTCAATGCGTATCAGCTGTTTATTTCGGTGGGAAAATAAAATAATTTTAAAACGTAAGGCAGAAAATATTAAAAATTAAAGTCATATTTTATTTAAATAAGAGCTCGTGTGTCGCTGAAAATGACCTCGTGGGTCAGTACTTGACCCACGGGTCAGTGGTTCGCCATCACTGTTATAGAGCCTACTTAATAAAAATTCTTTTCTTTATAAGGTGGTACTCAGTACATTAAAAAAGAAAAAAAAAGATAAACTCCAGATAAGTGAAATGGGTCATGAAATATCAGAAGATATTATTCTGAAAAATAAACACGGGGTCAGGCAGCCATTTTTAGATGATGCGTTACATTGCAATATGCTATATTCGTTATACTCATAAAAAAAGGAGTGACATGAAGTCATATCTCAACCAATTATTAATTTGGTGGGTTTTAAATCTTCAGTATTTTGTCATAGATTATTTTTCTTCAGTAAACCTTTTCACACGACTGTACATATACAGTAATGGTTCGATTCCCCAGCGTAATGAGGCGGCTCCCAAGTGCCAGAAAGTAAATTCGCCGACGAATCGCAACCCTCCTTCAAAATCACCCCATAGGCCCTAGATATGGGTACTCGACTTTTACCTTTAAAGTTTCGCCCAAACATGCATTTAGATGGGAGTGGGGATTTTTTCAAATTTTTTTTAGAATTTTGGGTCTGGCCGAAGCAATCCGGTCCTCGCCGGGGAATACAAACAATGGTCACAATTGGTTACTGCCGGGGAAACCGATCATCGAAAAGTCGGACCTCCACTGTATTATATAACATATACCACGTAAATTTTATATACACAGTATATGCTTTTAAGTGTGTGTGTGTGTGTGTGTGTGTGTGTGTGTGTGTGTGTGGCATACCTATTTGTGTATGAGGTGTTTTGTGTAGGGAGTGTAAGACGTTTTAAGAGCTCTGGAGAGACTGTTTTGAGTGAGGGTAGAAAACATTTTATTATTTACGTTCAGATGGTTAAGCTGATTTGGGATTTGATTCTCTTTGTTTTCCGTTCGGAATAGACGTTCGAAATGTGCAAAAAGGGAGTTTATTTTCCATCTTTTCAATCTAAATTTATTCACAAAACTTCTGTATTTTTGTACATTTCTGTTTTTGGAGATTTGCTTTTATATGGTTGTCAACATGTTGATAAGAGAAAACCAACTGATGTAAACACGTAAATATTATAATAATAATAATAATGATAATAATAATAATAATAATAATAATAATAATATAGCATCCATGAAGCTAATTTACCCATTACGTGGTGGTGTGTGTGACCCAAGGGTTCGCCTGAGCAGGAGCAGAAATAGAGTAAATGGACAATTTAATAATTCCACCCGATGCCAGCGGCTGGGAGCGAGCCAACGACACACCGCTCATAGTCCGCCACCGTAACAACTGAACTACGAGGCGAAACAAGCCATTAAGTAAAGAAGTTATTCCAGACTTTGTACAACCTATATTAAATGCGTTTATTAATTTCATCTGGCGTTGTTGAATTATGTTGCGATTGTTGGTGATGCTGTTGTACTGAATTGTACAGTCACGGACAAAATTCCGTGACCCAGATTGGACAATACAGGCACGAATAAGGCACACGGATTTGGTTTTCGTGACTGTATACAAGACCCGATTTAATTTCAAAACAATCCAAGTAGAACTTAATTTTTACATACATGCTGTAACCGCTCAAACACGCATATTGGTTCAACAAAGCCACGTAACTATTTACACATCATACAACTCTCATACGTCCGTACTCCGTATACTACTAAAAATTTATGCAATATACCCGCCCGCGCATACATACCACACATACAACACATATACACAAAACTATATAGTAGAAACCATTACATAAAAATCACTTCAAATCTTTCCACTTTATTTTTTCCAATTGAAGCAAAAGAAAGAAAGCCGATTATACTTTATTTTGGTTTTTTCTTTTGGTTTTTTTTTTTGGTCTTTCTTCCTTTCCTTCGACTAAAATATTACGAGAAAAAAGTAAATCTAAGTTCGTTGTTTACAAGAGATGTTTTTAAGGTTTCCTGAGCTTACCTTCATATTCAAATTTGTTCGTTTTCAGGAGGAAAAGAATCGGCAGGAACAAAAAAAAACAAAAAAACTAAAAAAAAAAAACCCGGGAATAAAAAGGTTCATGTAATAAATAATAAGAATTCATCATAAATAATATGACCTGATAAGTGAAATAAATGAATAAATAAGTAAAAATAATTTTTACGTGAATAATGGCAGTGCATTGTATTAATATAAAAAAAAAATATTTATACTATTCTTTATTCTTCTCTGAAAAATTATAATTACAGAATTTATAGCATTGGTTTTTTTAGAGGGGGGAGCTCTTTTATTTATGGCATTTCATCTGAGTAAATAATTAGGTTTATTCTTTAACTGAGTTAAAGTTAGCAGTATAAAGAGTAACTAAGAAAACTTGTAAAATTTTAAAATTATAAGCTGTGATGTATTTGAAATTAATGTCTAATGAACATTTAAAGTTAGTGTGTAATGAACCTTTAAAGGTAGCGTGTAATGAACATTTCAAGTTAGTGTGTAATGAACATTTCAAGTTAATGTGTAATGAACATTTGAAGTTAGTGTGTAATGAACATTTAAAGTTAGTGTGTAATGAACATTTCAAGTTAGTGTGTAATGAACCTTTAAAGGTAGTGTGTAATGAAAATTTCAAGTTAGTATGTAATGAACATTTCAAGTTAATGTGTAATGAACATTTGAAATTAAGGTGCTCTTCCAATATGTGCTCTACCGCGAAACTGTGATCTACCATATTCCAATACGTGCTCTACCGTGAAACTAGCCTTATAAGGCTAACTAACGAAAATATCATGACTTAACCTAACCAATCGTTAGGTCAACTATACGCCCTTGACGATTGGTTAGGTTAAGTCGTGATATTTTCGTTAGTTAGCCTGGAATATTAGTTGGAATATGGTAGATCACAGTTTCGCGGTAGAGCACATATTGGAAGAGCACCGAAATTAATGTGTAATGTGTACTAAACATCAAGCCAGCCGATCTCGCCAGAATAACTTTTTTAAAAAAAATTTATTTGCAAATCGAAACCATTATTTCAGTTTGTAGACTACAAAAGATATCCATTATCCATGCATGGCAACTTTCATAATTAAACAAACGTTGGTATCTCAATTTACATATATACATACATACATATAAATTACATATATTAAATATAATTTTTCCATACATAATTTATTCTTTGAGATTTATTCTTTACAGAAGTAAAGAAGAATTTTTACCTTTGATTTTATTAATTTTCGATGACGTAAGCACACGAAATGAGAGAGAAAGAAAATCAAATATGCAAGTTCCACTTTACGTTAGAATAGGGCTACTCTACAGGGAGTAAGATTATAAAAGACTGTGAACAGAGGAAAAATGTAGGGGACTGGAACAAAGATTAAGACAAAAGATATAGAGAACTAATATGCAATATTTTTTTAACTATAACCCTCTGAACGTGCAGTAACTTTGTATAAACTAAACTTCTCAAAGAACTGATCGCCAACTATACATGAATACATGAATCATTAGTGAAACTTTAGTACAGTATTATTTTCAGTTTTAACCCAAAATCAGAATATGGCGTAGGCGGTCTTCCTGCCATAGAAGTAGGCTACAGTGAATTATGCCATTCTCTTCAGAGGAATGTAGTTTTACTGTGAATTGTGATTACATGAAGTTAACTCGTACATGCAAAGAATGTTCAACTGGAAAACGCTAAATAAGAGCTCAATTTTGTCGTTAGGTTAGAAAACTTGAGGAAACCACGCAACGCAAGTCTACTACGTCATTCGGATTTTGTGTAAATCTGAATATAATACTGCACTCAAAATAAAACCTTCTAAATTTAGAACTTATAACTTCTTTTTGAACGTGTGCATTCTAGGGGAAGTTTTTCTTTCTTTTGGGGATCAAAGCTTCTTGTTAGATGATATAATAATTTCCTTTAATGACACATAACTTCTTTAGATAAAAGAAATGGTTTTCAAAACTTCATTTTTGAGTGATTTGAGACGATAGAAGATATATATATATATATATATATATATAATATATATATAATATATATATATATATATGAATAGAAACGACATAATATTAAGGAACGTTTCTGCACACGCGGAAGAGAAATAACGAATAAATGAAAAATGAGGCAAACCGCCCGGGAATCGAACCCAAGGCCTTCCAATTGCGCATCCAACCGGCAATTGGAAGGCCTTGGTTCGATTCCCGGGCGGTTCGCCTCATTTTTCATTTATTCGTTATTTCTCTTCCGCGTGTGCAGAAACGTTCCTTAATATTATGTCGTTTCTATTCATTTATATACTGCGTGGTCATTGCAGTTAAATGCATATATATATATATATATATATATATATATATATATATAATATATATATATATATATATATATATATATTATATATATATATATATACAGGGCGTCCGAGAATTATCTGTACAATTTTTGGCTGTTATTAAAAGTCAACCATGAAGTGTAGAAATTCCAGTGTTGTTCCATTTTACAGAGAATCTCATTAAGTTTTTTCTGATACCAAGTTTTGACAAGTTTTTTAGAAATTCCAGTGTGTCCGAAAATTATCTGTACAATTTCATCTTTTAATAAAATTCTTGATAACACACGTAAAATTCTTATACAAGATTATTTAGAATCTGTATTTTCAAAGTTTATTTTATTAAAGTAATGTTGTTACAAACATTCGATATGTGCACCATTAGTGATTCGCAAAACATCCAATCGATACTCCAAATGTTGCCATGTACGCTGCAGCATATCCACATCAATTCGCTCAATAGCAGCTGTGATTCTTGCTTTTAAATCATCAATGTCTGTCACCCGCGTACAAAAAAGAAAAAACTTGTCAAAACTTGTTATCAGAAAAACTTAATGAGTTTCTCTGTAAAATGGGACAACACTGGAATTTCTACACTTCATGGTTGACTTTTAATAACAGCCAAACATTGTACAGATAATTCTCGGACACCCTGTATATATATATATATATATATATATATTATATAATATATATATATATATATATATATATATATATATATATATATATACTTTAGAACAGTGGTTCTTAACCTTTTTACTACCATGCCCCTCTAGGAATTGGTCCTTCCCTCCACGCCCCCCTTCAATCAAAATAACATTCTCAATAACTTCTCAATATTAGCCC
Source organism: Bathynomus jamesi (assembly GCA_023014485.1). Taxonomy (NCBI): domain Eukaryota; kingdom Metazoa; phylum Arthropoda; class Malacostraca; order Isopoda; family Cirolanidae; genus Bathynomus; species Bathynomus jamesi. The sequence continues at coordinate 22,111 of JAJOZX010008279.1, forward strand.
ATGCTCTCGTTAAGAGAATAACAAATACAATTAGAGAAATTCCTGTTTCTAGGGGGCGCGCCCCCCTGGTTAAGAACCACTGCTTTAGAAGGTTGCGAGAAGTCTTTGTTTTTTTTGTGCGAGCATTCTTTTCAGTTTTCAGTTTTCAACTTAGTTCATGAAAATTTTTCACCATGTTAAATTCATTATTTAAAACGTTGAGGCATGGTTGATGGATTGCGCTAATAAAAACCACGCTGTATTATTTCTGTATTTATTTTCCTCACCTGAGTTAGCGTAAAGGGGAGCCTTTCAAATCAGAATATTCTAAGCACCGCAAACAAAGATTTTCTTTGAAGAGAGAAGCCATATGAAAGTTACTTTAATACGATTGTAAAAACATTCATATTTGAGTACATAGTAAATGCGGGCACACACTGAGCGGCAGAAAAATCTGCCCACTTGGAATATCGCGAAAAGCAAAAACGGGCAAGCATCTGTTTCTAAAAGTTTAAAATTCGAAATTATAGTCTCTGAGGCAACCAAATAACGAGACAAAACAACGTCAGCTGCGAACAAACACACTAACTGTAAGAATTCGACAGTCTGACATTCAGTTGCTCTTAGACTGCTAGTGCCACTTTTTTCTTCCATTAGTGGGAGTAGGCATTTGCGTTTAGTGACAGATAGATTTCTAATTCTTTTGGGTTTCAGAATTTGGACATTGGACATTTGAGTGCCGTGAAAGTCGCAAGAGTCGTCGCCCTAACTGAAGATGGTCGGTGCCAGCGTTACGTCGCTGATGCGCTAGGAATTCCAAGAACAACGGTTCGACCTGTCTACCAACGTTATGTGGAGACAGGAGAGAGAGTACACCAGAAGACCAGGATCTGGAAGATCGCGCTGCACATCTGCTCGTGACGATCGTTTCATCGTCTTGAGTGTTTTGCGAAATCGTCGCTTGACTGCCACAAACGTCCGCAATGAGCTGCAAAGGTCTTGAGACGTCAGTGTATCGGAACGAACCGTTAGAAGGAGATTTATGGAAAGTGGCTTGCATGTAGACGTCCAGCAATGGGCCCGGAATTGCTCCCACACCACCGCAATGCTCGTCTTGCTTTCGCTCGTGAGCATGTCAATTGGACTATGGTCCAATGGAGACGAGTATTGTTCACGGACGAATCAAGATTTAATCTTCAAACGTCCGATGGACGGGAAAGCGTGTGGAGAAGAACAGGAGAAAGATTCACCCGGTGCACTTTTACGGAGAGGGTTGCTTTTGGAGGAGGCTCAGTCATGGTCTTGGGTGGTATCACTTCAAACTCGCGCACAGAGCTCGTCGTTGTTGGTGGTGGGTCACTGACGTTCGCAAGAGATCTTGCTGGAGCATGTGGTCCCTTTTGCTCCTTTCGTTGGCGAAGACTTCCTTCTACAGTACGATAACGCTGGACCCCATGCGGCAAGAGTCGTTAGCGATTTCCTTGACGAAGCTGGAATTCATCGAATCGAGTGGCCTTCCCGAAGTCCGGACTAGAACATCTCTGGGACACGATGGGACGGCTACAGCAAGCTTTACCTGAAGAGTGGGAGGGAATCCCACAGGATGTGATCTCATTCATGGGATGAATCGACGAATGGCTGCGGTCATTCAAGTTAGCGAAGGCAACACCTCTTATTAACCCTGGATCACAAGTTGTTGTTTTTTTTTGTTGTTTTATTAGTTTTTTTTCAATTTTTTTGTTTTTGTCGAAATTTGTTTTTTTTTTGAGTTACAATTTTTTGTACAGTATTTTTTGAGAATAAATTGTATTAAGCAGGTGTTTGAAGATTTTTCAATGTCCTCTTAGACTAAATTTTCGAATTTTAAAACTTTTATAAACAAGCTTGCCCACTTTTTTGCTTTTCGCGATATTCCAAATGGGCCGATTTTTCTGTCGCTCAGTATTTAGAATCAATTTTCTTTTCCTGAAGATGGTTAGAATCGACACTACTATCGATGAATAACAGCGAAAAACGAAAAGTCAGTTAAAATCTTTAAAAAAAAAAAACCTGAAAATACGTTCATAAAATTAACAACTGTTAACGTATGTTTTCTTGCCGTTCGAATATACGTTATTAGTTATCAGTTTACTGAGAGAGAACGTCACCAAACTGCACTCACTGAATGCCGTCATTGACTGACGTTTATTTTCATTTCAGTATCAATAATAACAAAGCTGCTACAATTTCTTCAATTATTAAGAGACTATAAATGGACGTAAAAAACTGTTAGTCAGATCTTGGAAATTCGAAAAGTATTTAACTTAAAATGTTTAATTTATGACTTTAGTTCAGTCCATGTAGGTAGGACTCGAGACCGGTCTCGATAGACCATTTTTTACTGGTCTCGCTCTCGGTCTCGTTTCAAAATCAGAATAATTTGAAAGACGATTCTAAATTATTTTCATAAAACGCATTCCTCATTATTACAGGGTGAATCATTTATATTTGACACATTTTTTTTTTTTAATGATAATAAATCAGGACTGATCAAAGTAATGCAACTTTTAATTATATCAAAATGAAGTACAAACATGGTAAATTGTCACAATATCACGAGTCTACGTCTTAAAAGTCACATTCTTTAAATGGTGTCCTTCACAATTGATGCATTCCCTGCATCGAACCACTACATTGTTCATTAATGTCTTCAGTGTCACTTCACCAATAGCAGCGATGGCTTCATTAATCCTGATTTTAAGTTCATCTGCTACTTTTAGGCCTATGTTATGGTATTTTTAAGGCGACAGATTTGGGGAAAGGATAATAACTTCTCGGTTCAGCATTGTTTTCTGGCTACCCCGATCGATCCCCAGACCTGTCTGCACCGGATTTTTTTTCTTTGAAGAAGAAAGTTTACAAAGGCACCTCCCAAAAGTAGAGATGATTTTTAAGACGTAGACCTGTGATAATGTGACAGGTTCTCATATTTGTACTTCATTTTGATATGATAAAAACTTGCATTACTTTGTTCAGTCCTCATTTATTAAAAAAATAAACGTATCAAATCTAAATGGTCCACCCTGTATAACCAGATCGCTTTATCTGCATGCATTTTACCTCAGAATAGAATAATTTTTCTACAATAATTAAACTGGAAATATATATTTACGTGAATATTTTACACATTCAAACACCTGCCCCCATATATATATATATATATATATATATATATATATATATATATATTATATATATATATATATATATATACGTATATGTTATAATGTTTCAGACCAACAAAGATCCTAGGATCCACTCATGGCTGGTCTACCTAACTGTGTTCGTAATTGTGTATTGTGCATGTCCTCCGTGGTGGCGGAGAGGACCTACAATTTTACGTAGGTTCCGAACCACAAAGCCTTAATTTTACTACCTTAAACTATACCCAATCTATCAACATATGCGTCTAATCGATTTTTAAACATGTTTATAGACGTGCTCCTAATTACTTCTACCGGCAAACTATTCCAGCTATTTACTATTCTATGCGTAAAAAAATTTTGGCAACTGCTGTCTCGAACTTTCTACTTGTCAACTTACACCCGTTATTTCTAGTACTATTATATTGAGATATTTCGAAAAAGCTATCTCTATCTACGTTATCGAACCCATTCATAATCTTGAAAACCTGAATTAGATCACCCCTTAGCTTCCTAGTCTCGAGTGTAGTCAATTTTAACTCCTTAAGCCTATCCTCGTACGACTTCGACCTAAGCGCCAGAATCACCTTAGTTGCTCGTCTTTGAACTCTTTCGATTTTGTCTATATCTTTTCGCATATGCAGATTCCAAAATTGGATCGCGTACTCCAAATGGGGTCTAACTAATGATTTATAAAGAGGAACAATAATATCGCGCGATAGGTACTCAAAATTCCGAGCTATAAAACCTAGCACTTTGCTCGCTTTATTGACCGCTGCTGTACTTTGTTTTGCTACTTTTAAATCACCAGTGACTATAACTCCTAAATCTTTTTCCTGCTCTACGCTTGCTAACTCCTTCCCTCACATACTATACGCAAAATTACCGTCACGCGAACCTATATGTAAAATTTTGCACTTATCGACGTTAAATCTCATTTGCCATGTGACTGACCAATCAACGATTTTATTCAGATCTTCCTGGATTTTACCTCTATCTTCGTCATTAATCGTCCTACCACCCAACTCCGTGTCATCCGCAAACTTTGAAACTGTACTGACTAGGCCGAGATCTAAATCTTTAATATATATAAGAAAAAGCAAGGAGCCCAATACAGAACCCTGAGGAACGCAGCTCGCTACATTAGCCCAAGACGACTCCGCTCCATCAACGACCACCCTTTGTTTCCTACCTCGCAACCATTCTTCTATCCAATTTATTACTACACCCCTGATTCCATGAGCCTTAGTTTTTTCAATGAGTCTTTTGTGCAGTACGGTGTCAAAACGCTTTTTGAAAATCTAAATACACTACATCAACCGCCCGTTGACTATCGTAAACTTCAATCACGTTTGAAAAAATTCTAAAAGATTAGTTAAGCAAGATTTGTTTCGCCTAAAACCGTGCTGCGTATTTCTAACCAAGTTATGCAATTCTAAGTGTTCGACTATACGATCCCTAATTATTTATTCCAGTAGCTTACCTACAGCAGACGTTAAACTGAGTGGCCTATAATTTCCCGCCGCACCTTTATCGCCTTTCTTAAAGATAGGTGTTACATTTGCTAACTTGAAATTATCTGGCACGCACCCCTCAGAAATAGACACATTAAAAATCGTTGTTAGCGGCACAACAATGCTTTCTTTCAATTCTTTTAGTTGTATGGGATATATGGAATCCAGCCCCCAGTGATTTATGCATTTTCATTTCATCAATATAGCGCATTACCTCGCTTGCACTAACCACAATATTATCCAAAGTATTACCATTATCAAAAGGTATTATGTCTATGACCGTAGGATATTCGTTACATCTTCTATAGTAAAAACTGACGTAATTCTCCGTTAAAATTTTTCAACGGCCCCAAGACACTTTTTACTGGATTCCTATCGCACTTATGTAGCCTATAAGCCCTATCTCTACTCTTTATAATATCTCCTCCTCTAGAAGTATACCACAAGGGCTTGTTTACTTTCGCACGCTTAATTTTGTACGGTACACATTCCTCATTTATAGTCCTAAATACTGTTTCAAACGATTCCCACATTAGTTTTGCGTTGGAGAGCTCCATTACGTTTTCCCAATTGACGTGTGACAATTCATTTCGAAATTTACAAAAGTCTGCACACTGGAAGTTAGGAATTTTAGTCGAGTCAGCTTGTTTCGAGTGACTTACTGAAAGGACAAACTCTACCATATTGTGATCGCTATTGCTTAACGGTTCTATTACTTGAAGATCCGTGATTAGCCTATCATCCGTAGTTATTACTAAATCTAAAATACTGTCCAACCTCGTAGATTCCCCAACCTTTTGAATAAGAAAGCTATCCTCGAGAAAATTAACTAAACGATTACCTTCAGCGTCTACCTGCATTGTATGGTAATTCACGTTGGCGCAATTAAAGTCACCCATAACTAAGGCCTGCTCACTACCTATTATTCTCTTTAGTTCACGATATAACGCTTCGTCCGTATCAGCTGTTTGATTAGGGGGCCTATATATAACCGCAACAACAGGTTTGAAATCGTTCAATTTAAGTTCTGCTGTAGTCGAATCTATCAGTTCTGGAATTCTGTGCTTTAATTCTATAACATTCGCAATATTATCTTTGATATACAACATAACACCGCCTCCTCGCCTACCTATTCTGTTTTTAACAAAAAGTCTATAACCACTAATTTGATACTCCCCTACAAAGTCACGTGTTTCAGTGCTAAGCCACGATTCATTTATCGCAATTAAATCATAGTCTTTACAAGCAATTAAAGGAAAAATTCGTTTATTTTATTTCATAAACTACGAGCATTTAAGGATAGAACCTTCAAATTGTTTGTAATTGCGACACCTTCGCGAGCGCAGGGGACATTTGAGGAAATTATGCCGGGACCGTTCGAGTTACTGCAGCCTGAAAAGAAGAGACAGTATTATGAAATAGTCTTCCTAAACGCGCAGCTCCAACGTCATTAAGATGAAGTCTATCTCCGAGCAACAAGTCCCTCCTGGCGTAGAAACTGTTCCAAAAATTCGCAAAATGCACTCCTTCCTGTTGGCAAAGAGACTTTAGGTTATTGTTGATATAGGTCGCCTTGCTGTAGAAATCGCTACGACGGATAATTCGAGGAAGTATACCTGTTAAAACAATTTTATTAGTTTTTTCTTTAGTCGCTCTAGTATCATATCTCTGTACCTAGCCAGCAGCTTTTCCGATCTAGAATTTAAAACGTTATTAGTACCGACATGAATAACGTACGTTGTGCCCTCAGAGGTACCGTCTGTAAAATGGTCAACACTATTAGTTATATCCTCCACCCTTGCACCAGGGTAACAGTAACGGCGCCTACGACGAGGGTTTCTCCCACAGAATTCTTCGAGCTGCCCTCGAACAAGTCTTAGGTTTTCTCAATGGGGCTCCATTAAGCGCTTGAACGAAGGGATAGAAACTAGGGGAAGAGAGAAGGCTATTAGTACTACTTATATTATTAGTAGAAACTGAGGCAGGAGGGGTCGTAACTACCCGTACCCTGAAATGGGTGTGTGGGCGGAATGATGCTCTATGTGAAAAGATGCTAAACTCTTTATGCTTCTACTTAAGCTATAAATACATATACACACACACACACACACACATATATATATATATCGGGTCGGCAAAAAGAAAGGGAGACCTTTTAAATCATTCATATCTCGACAAATACGGTACATAGAATCATGAAATTTTAGTATGTTAGTACTAGGTAATTTTATGGTTTGTATGCCATCTTTTGGCATTTTAGCTGAAAAATTGGATTTATGGCGAATATTCCAGCAAAATCTTGCTAATCATAGGTTCAAGTTGATAATTAATTAAAGCGATTTTAATTAACGTAAGCCAACTGCAGGAGGTTTGAACAAGCTTCTCAAGAAAATCGATAAAACAGGAAACAGGCGATATCAAAAGAATACCAGGTAGCAGTATTAAATTTGGCCACCAAACAGTCCTGATTTAAATCTTGTCGATTACGGCCTTTGGGAAAATTTGTCACAGAAAATTTATTGAGTCAAAGTAAGAAATGTCGCTCATTTACGACAGCTTCTTCTGGAAAAATGGGATGAGCTACCACAAGAACAAATCAATAAAGCCATAGATGAGTTCCGTCCTTGACTGAAAAAGGTTGTAGAAGTTCGTGGTAAACATATCGAGCAGTTTTTTTAACATCACGGTAGCACCATATGTGAGTACTTTGTAACTTTTTATCTGCACATACAATGCAGTGGTAGTGTAAATGGAGGATTTCCAGTGGCATAAATAAATGTTCAATAAATCCATAATTTTCATTAGTTTTCTTTGAAATCCGCTCACCGTATAGGAAATTTACTTAGTTGTGGAGTGTAAAAAAAATATTGAAATCTAACTATAACTTTGGATTTTACAGCCAAAGTTCGAGGTCCCCCTTCTTTTTAGCCGACTCGATATATATATATATATATATATATGGGCTGTCATGACTAACAAATTAATTGGTCTGATTAACTAATTAATTCACTAACCGGTGATTAATTTTTCTTCCAATTAATCGGTCGATGAAGATAAGATTAATATAATCCTTCTTGATGTTGCAAAAACAATATGCTGATGTCATTTCATAACCTTCGCGCATAACTTTATTCACCATCGTTAACAAATTCGTGCACTGAAAATCTTTGATGAAAAATTAATTAAAAAGAAAAATCTAAGTTTATACTAGTCAAAATTAACTAAACCTTTTTCTGTGTATAAATATTACGAGTAGTGTACATTATAAGTAATATTAGCGTATAAAATTAACCCTGTTACATTTTAGTAAACTAGAATTTTGCCACTTGACTTGTCGTAGCACAGTCATCGTTTAAGACACAATGATAAATCAAATATAAATAATGAAACTGAGGCTTTAAATCGATTACTTTCCCCCCATTAATCGGTTAACTCCATCGATATCCCGTATCGCCTCCTTGAATTTGAATGAATCATCGTCGGGCGAACAATAATAATGAATTGAAAATAAGTTATACGTGAATATTATTTTTGAATTTGTTTCCATTTGCAATGGTTCCAAACTCGTGCAATTCCGTGGATCTCGAGATAATGAACTTTTAATGTCGTAACTTTCTGTGTGCGCTTTCAAAATAAAAAAAATTTAAAGTGTCGTATAGGACATAATAGGTAAACCTACTAGTTGGTTTTGATACCGTAACAGAGAATACTACATGGTATTGAGGTATTTTATATGTCATTCTCATGATTTTCTGTTTGTTTTCAGTTACTAGTTAACACGGCAGCACCGTAGCTCAATGGGGAACACCGTTTCCCTACCTAAGGCGAGTAAAGACACCGAGGTCGGGGGTTCGATTCTCGATAGTGCTAGTAATAATAATCCAGGACAGGAGTTAGGGCAATGAGCCACATTAGTTGTCCTAAGGAATATTAGTAAAAATTTGGACTGTGTCAAATTTTTTTGAAAATTTTGTCACTACTCACTAGTACAGTTTTTTATGCTGATTCTAAATATGCAACTCATTTTTTGTGGAAATAAATATTTAACATTTTATTGGCGTTTGTTTGCAGGAATAGTGCCAGCTTCTCCATACGAACTCGCAAAAAACAGTAATTTTTGTTGTTATTAATGTTTATTTGTTGCCTGCTTACACCTAGTTTAGCCTGAATATTATTGTTGTAGTGTGAGCATATGATAATGCAGTGCTGTAATCTATCTATATCTACTTGCGAGTTGCCTCCGGTCAATTGAATGCCCGGTTAGGTCAACTGACCCGGTTAGGTCAACTGTACGCCCTTGACGATTGGTTAGGTTGAGTCGTGATATTTTCGTTAAAACTAACGAAAATATTACGACTCAACCTAACCAATCGTTAAGGGCGTACAGTTGACCTAACCGGGCATTCAGTTGACCTAACCGAGCATTCAGTTGACCTAACCTGGCATTCAATTGACCTAACCGGGCATTCAATTGACCGGGTAACATTAGTAACAACAAAAATTACTCTTTATGCGAGTTCGTATGCAGAAGCTGGCACTATTCCTGCAAACAAACGCCAATAAAATGTTAAATATTTATTTCCGAAAAAAATGAGTTGCATACTTAGAATCAGCATAAAAAACTGTACTAGTGACAAAATTTTCAAAAAAATGTAACACAGTCCAAATTTTTAATAAGATCTGTCCTAAGCACTGTGCTAGTTTCTGATTCTACTCACTGATTATATTATCACCCGCTAGGATGGATAGACTCAACACTCGATCAGCATTTGATCCGAAACACTGTTGTTATATATATATATATATATATATATATATATATATATATATATATATGGACTATGGTCTGCCAATAAACTTCTCATTTTCATTTTCTTTCACACAATTTTAGTGATGTATAATATTCGAAACAGATCTAGTTGAGAGTTTGACCGACAGATGTTCGATTTTATAGGATCAACACTCGAAATACGTGGACGGAACATTTATCGAAATGTCATTTTAACTAACCTAAATAAACTTGCCCCCACCCACAAGGTATCTGGGTACCTGTCCACAAAAATATATCGTTCGGATTAGGATATGTTAATTAAGATGTTAAAAATTAACACACACACACACACACATATATATATATATATATATATATATATATATATATATATATATATATATATATATATATATATATATATATATATACACATATGAAATTATTTCACGAAAGTAACACGTGAAAAGTATTTATGATGAATAAAACCACGAAGGAAAGGAAACACAGATGGTGCTCAAGCGCTTTCGTCTAATGACATCCTCAGGAACACTGAAGCAAAGCTGGGCACTTGCGGTATTTTTTGCGGTACTGCGGTACTACCGCACTACCAAACCGGTACCGCATAACGCAGTACCGCAAAGGATAGCTGAAAGTACAGCAGTACCGCTACCGCATTCAAATTTCCCGCGGTACTTTCCGCGGTACCGACAAACACGACTTTTCAAAAAATTAACACTTTTTTTAAGTAAACCTTATTACAGGAGTACAGTAAGACGAATGCTGCGTGTGTTGCATCAGCCTAACTCTAGACACGTTAAGTTTTCGTTCAGAACATGTTACGTTGCCATCCTATCACAACGCCTCAGTGCAGTGCTTGCTTTTGAGCCGGTTGCACGTGTGTTACATTTCTGTGACAAAGATCGATTTTTAGCCATTATGGCAGAAAGTTCAGGTGCGAAATCGCCGATATGCAATTTCTGAAAATATGTGCTATTACTTGTATTGTTCTTGTGTGCAGTACCGCAGTACCGCGGAACGCACCAGGGGGACCTGAAAAAGTACCGCAGTACCGCGTAACGCACTGGGCATGCTGAGGTACCGCAGTACCGCGTAACGCACCCCCAAATTTTGGTACCGCGCCCACCACTGCACTGAAGTACATAAAGAGTTACAACCTATATATAGGTTACAGAAAAAAAAATAAAAATCTATATATATATATATATATATATATATATATATATATATATACAATAAACGGAAAAACAAAATTAAAGGATTGTTGAAGGGGGCACACAAATTTATAAGGAAAAACTATCGATTTTTAGCACAAGATTAAAAGAATTGTTTTCAACCAATGTTATAGATAAAAAAAAAAATATATATATATACAAATTTATACTGGAAATCTGCCCGGGTTTTATTGTTTTATCTATAACATTGGTTGGAAACAATTCTTTTAATCTTGTGCTAAAAATCGATAATTGTTCAATTTTTTTTTTTATACAAAAAGAGCAGAGTGCTAAAACCCGGGCAGATTTCCAGTATAAATTTGCATATATATATATTTTTTTTTATCTATAACATTGGTTGAAAACAATTCTTTTAATCTTGTGCTAAAAATCGATAGTTTTTCCTTATAAATTTGTGTGCCCCCTTCCACAATCCTTTAATTTTGTTTTTCCGTATATATATATATATATATAGATAGATTTTTTTTTTTTCTGTAACCTATATATAGGTTGTAACTCTTTATGTACTTCAGTGTTCCTGAGGATGTCATTAGACGAAAGCGCTTGAGCACCATCTGTGTTTCCTTTCCTTCGTGGTTTTATTCATCATATATATATATATATATATATATATATATATAGTATATTTCTAACTGTAAACTTACGACACGATATTTTACGAGATATTTTGTGTTTATTTAGCATTATAACTAATCTTTTTGCATTATTTCTCACGTAAATGTTCTTTTTTATCAATATAAGGTACTAAAATTATATTTATAAGACAGTTTAGTCATGTTAACGAGGTCCAGAAAATGAAGTTGTACTCGTGAGAATTTTCTCAAGAGAATTTTTTGTTTTTTTAATATTCAATAAATAAGTTTCATATTTCAATATTGGTTCAGTTTATTTCATGATTCATGTAGGACGCGCATTTGTTTTGTGCTAATACCAGGGTTCGAACTATGTATATGTTTGGTGTAGCTATATCGTAAATAATTAAAATTGGTGGCCTTAGCTCAGTGGGTAATACCGTTTCCTCATATAAGCGAAGCGAAGACACTAAGATCGGGGGTTCGATTCCCGATGATGTTAGTAATAATAAGAATAATAATACAGGAGTTAGCTGAATGGGCTGAGGCGGTCGTCTGGTTATTACGAGCATATCGCAAATAAAATCAAAGAAACTACTGTTTAATATTCTTTAAGTACTAAATAACTGCGTTACGTGACGTCATATTCGACGTCACTAACTACTCCATATTTAAATATGCATCGAATGTGTTTCATTAATAAAATGCATCCATTTTGCAATCAGAATTTCATATACAAGGGTTCGAAGGAGCGTGCAACATCGTTATAGTGAAATTCCATTTTCTTAGTTTCCACCTGTTTCCCTAACTTCGTCTCTCGCAAGGGTTCATGAAGAGAAGAATAAGTTATGCCATAAATTGGGTTCTCGAACCTAAAATGTCCTTTGAGAATAAAATCGTACATTCGATGTATCTATTTGAATAGAGTCTTGCTTTTATACCTGATTTGTGGTACCGAAAATCATACGATTCCTGAATTATTATGGTTTAGAGAGACTCATTTCTCCTACTCGTCGATCAGCGAAGTTTAGCGACATTCGGTCTGAGTTGTACTTAGATTGAGGACCTCCAGTCATCTACGTTCAGATAATGTAACGACCCCCTGGTTCGAATCCCACGTCATATGATTTATGCCGTTACGAATGAGATTAAACAACCCAAAAAAGCACTTGTTATAATAATAAAAGTAATCAAAGACTCAAAAGACGATTTATCTAGTGAGCATTTTGAATTGAGTTTTACGACTCATTTTGTCTCTTCTTTCGATCCCAGGACTCCAAAATCAGACCCAAAAACTATAAAAATTGAATCTTCGCTTTAAATGCGAACGTATAATGTTCATACGTTAACATCATACGTCAACACAGCAATTTGAATAATCAAAAGTAGAACAGTTTACGACATATACAAATTTTAATTATTCCTGATTAATTTTACGTCTACATTTTCTTCAAGTGTTTTACACCATGCGTACTTTAGAGTATCTGTAACCTACGTATGGTCATATACATTTGATGGTTGGTATTCCCTTTTACATCCTTTATCCACCAGAGGGTGCTGAGAGGGGCTAGGAAAAGATCATCATACGCAGCGGGTTCGTCACTGTACCCACTTCCCCCTCCTCTTTCCATTTCTCCATGGCTGACTTCAGTGACATCTATTGTGACTGTGGTAAAGTGCGTAAATCTAAGATATGTAAATAGACTTAAAACTATTTACTTGATTCAAAGATAAATAAACTGTAAATTAATTCTACATTAAAGAGAATGATAGTCTAAAAGCAGATCAAAATGAACCAATCAAATATATATTGGCAGTTTATATAATATTCCATGGTTCTAAGTGGCAATATGGAGTAATGCTGCACACACGCACACACACTCACACACATATATATATATATATATGTAAAGAACGACGCTTGTGTAGAAGAACATTCCGCACAAGATGAGGAGGAAGAACGAACAAATGAAAAATGAGGTTACCACCCGGGAATCGAACCCGGGATTTTCCGATTGCCGGTCAGATATGCTATCCACTACACCATGGGCCTCGATTAATCAAATGTCGTAGTACAGTAAACCCTCGTCCAACGTGGGGGTTAGGTTCCTCGAGAACGGCGCGTTAGGTAAATCCGCGTTGGACAAACTTAATACCTTATGGGATAAATGGGGATACGTGAACGCGGCCGCGTAAAGTCTCCCATTAATACTTAGATACGTAGATTTTTTATTCACACATAAATGAATTTCCCTACCTATATTGTATATGAAATAAAACATAATAAAATCATAAACATAATGATATTTACATATGATAAATAAAAATATTAAATGAAAATAGCACGTATCTTTTCTTCGCTCTTTCGGATGGTGCGTATGGTAGACTCATTCACGCGATACTCGCGGCCAAGTGATGTTATACTCATACCACCACGCAACTTATCTAGAATCTTTATTTTTTTGGCTAATGTCATAATCTTACAACTTTTCTTCTCTTCACTATCACTCGCAGATGCTTTACGTTTTGGTGCCATACTGCTGTTTAAGGGTAATAGCAAAACAACGGCAAAACACGACAAAAACAATCCAACACAACTTCACTGAACTTAACGCGTTAGCGGGACTGAGACAAAGGGTGATGCGAGAAGTGACGCGAGATGGAGGGAGATGCGGGAATGTTGGAGAGTGTTGGAGAAAACACTAGAGCGCGCATTGGCACGCGTACAGTACTACTGTATTAGCGCGTGTTTGGCGGACAGTGTATAATCAAAGTTTCCGCTTTCGGCAAATAATTGTTCGCATTTATTTTTCCGTGTATGAGCAAATTCGCGTTGGACGAGGGTTTACACACAGGGTGTTTCATAACATGTGGGACGCACTTTCAGGATGGATTTAGGACCTGAAAACAATGAAAACAGTTTATATAAACATATACCTGAAATCGCTTTGTTTCCGAGTTACAGCCTGTTTTGTGTTCCAGCAATTCTTTCCGCAAACTGTTTACAAAAGTTTTTGTGTTATTCAGTGATAGTGTGCATTTGAAATGAGAATGTAGGCTTATTCAAACAGAGAAATGGCAGACATGCATCTCATGTATGGACTTGCCGAGTGTAATGCGGCCGCAGCAAGACGTCTGTATGCTGAAAGGTTTCCGAATCGCCGTCTGCCAGATAAGAAGACCTTTCAGAGAATAGACGAGCGTCTTGGTGATACAAGATCATTCAACAAGCGAGTTTCAGATGGTGGTAGACCAATCAGCGCCAGAACTGTTGAGTTGGAGGCGCGGGTCCTGAATCGCGTGGAGGAACATCCTGGTGTCAGCACCCAAAGGATAGCAGCAGCAGAGGGTGTAAGATACACAATTGTGGGGAGAATTTTACGGGAACAACAGCTTTACCCATACCACATTCAGAGAGTACAAGGCCTTACTGAAGCTGATTTTCCACCACGAGAGGAGAGGCTTTTCGTACTTGGTTCCTTCACCAGTGTGCTCGCGATCCTCTTTTTCTATCCTCCATGTTGTTTGCTGATGAGGCTGCCTTCACAAGAAATGGCGTGATCAATTTTCACAACACTCATCACTGGGCCGAAGAGAATCCGCATGCCATCATCCAGTCAAGGCACCAACAACAATTTAGCATCAATATATGGGCAGGACTTATTGCCGACAACTTAATCGGCCCTTTTGTTTTGCCTGGAAGATTAACACAAGAATCCTATTCCAAGTTTTTAAGGAATGATTTAAGCGATTTACTAGATGAAGTTCCTCTTGGGTGTCCGACGTCGTATGTGGTTTATGCATGACGGAGCTCCGCCTCATTTTAGTCGAGTAGCCAGAGACTATTTGGATGACCATTTCCCTGATAAATGGATAGGCCGTAGAGGACCCATTGTGTGGCCCGGACCTGAATCCACTCGATTTTTACCTGTGGGGTCATCTGAAATCCATCGTTTACGTGACTTCCCATTGACAACTTTGAAATGCTTCGCCAACGTGTAGAACAAGGATGCCAGAAAATCCAAGCAATACGTGGAATGTTTGAACGCGTCAGACAGTCTATGACGAGGCGTGTTCAGGCGTGTATTCAAGCGCAAGGCGGTCATTTTGAGCACTTCCTTTAAAGGTAAGGCGGATACTTGCTGGAACACATAACGGGCTGTAACTCAGAAACAAGGCGATTTTGAGCATATATTTATATAAACTTTTTGCATTGTTTTCAGGGCCTGAATCCATCCTGAAAGTGCGTCCCACATGTTATGAAACACCCTCTATATATATATATATATATATATATTATATATATATATGGTAGTCCAAAGGTCGCTTTACAGTTTTCAAAAATTTCTCTTTGCGACTATAGCAAAGTTGTCTCGTTTGAAAGAACGATCATCAAAGTTTTGTATAAAATAAGTTTCGATTTGATATGGCCGCGCATGAACATGGGTGAAAACCTGACAATTCAAGAGAAGTGTAAAATCGCAATCTGGCAGAACGTTCATGCAAAGTTCCCCAACTGTCGTTTAGAGACTCTTCCGAACTTCCTTTCTTCGCCATCCAGAAGATGCTTCGGCGGGATATCAAGCTTTTTTCTATACAGGATTCAAATCACACACAAGTTAGAAGCTGAGAACCAACGATGCACGATAGAGTTTCCTAAGCATTATGTGCAGTGCATCATTTTTACCTGTGAGGACTGTAGGCCCGTTCTTCTTCAAAGGGCTTAATCGTTCGACTACAAATGTTAATGGTGAAAATTAACAGCGGATACTTGAAACATTCTTCCTGCCAAAACTACACATAATTGAAAGTGATAAAGAAACCTTTTTTCGACAAGATGGACCCCCCCCCCTTCGCACTATGTAGCTCCAGTCGAGAGTTCCTCAAATCCACTTTTCCAGATCGATGAATGAGCCGACGAGGACCTATAAGATGGGTGCTTCGTTCACCTGGCCTCACACGTTATGACTTCTTCCTCTGAGACTATGTAAAGACAACGTTACACGTAACTAAGCCAAAATATCTGCAGAACCTTGAAAAAAAAAGGTTTACTTTTCTCCACAGGTGAAATCGATGACAAGATTCTCTCATAAGCTGCTCATGAACCTGTGAAAATGCGTTGAAAAAGGGCAAAAACAAGTTGAAGTATACGGTTAAAATAGGCCACCAAATTTGGAGTACATTTCTGTATATATATATATATATATATATATATTCCTTATTTACCTCGACAGCAAGATCTCTTTTCCATAAATGCTATACTCCTTCATTTATAATAAAAAGAAAATATAAGGTAACATTTTAATTATATATATATATATATGGATGCAACGGGTAGCGCTTTTACCGGGTAATCGGGTACGGGTACCCGATCGGGTATTGAAGACGTTCCAAAATTTGTTGGGTTAGTACCGCGACTTATTAACTGTGTGCAGTTCAAGCACTTGGCTTTACTATTATCTAATTTATCAATGACAAAATAGTCCCAAACCATACTACGATTTGCCATTTTGAATATTTTGTTAAGAGATATTATACAAAAAATATATCAAGAAAACCTGCAAAACAATAAAATTTAAATTAAATTAGAATTTGGTTTTTACTACCCATACCCGATTTTTTAGCAATTACCCGATCGGGTACCCGTGACATCCCTAATATATATATATATATATATAATATATATATATATATATATATATATATATATATATATATATATATATATATAATATATATATTATATATATATATATATTTATTTATTTATTTTACAGTATAAAAACGTATAATAATTTCTATTATATTTCATTTCCATCAACCAAAATAATAATAATAATAACAAAAAATAAAAATCCTCTTTGTAAATAGAAAAAGTGCCCAAAATTCCTTCTCTATTGTATTCGTGAGCGTCTAAAAAGCATTCCTGGTGTTCTCGTCGGGACGCGTTCTCCGGACTTTATCATGAAACAATACTCGGGATGGACGCATTTATAATTTCAACTATTTGTTTTATTTTTACAACGAGGGTGACACTTCAAATCATTTTCATTCATCACAGGAGTCACCTTTAATCGAAGAATTATACGAGCACCAGAATATCATACCTTCTCATTCACTATTCTTCATTCTTCTCTTTTTTCTTCTTTCTCTTCTTTAGCCCCTTCTTCTTCTTCTTCTTCTTCTTCCCATTGTTTCTAGTTTTGTTATACTTCAATTATCCTTAACTTTGCTTGATACGTTTTACGAGTTAGGGTTATCGACTGATTTAAGTGCTTGCGATGTTTTAGCATACTGTGTGTGTGTGTGTGTGTGTGTGTGTGTGTGTGTGTGTGTGTGTGTGTGTATATATATATATATATATATATTGTAATAATGATATATCTATGAATTATATTCCTTTGCAGAGAACATTTTTTTTTTTTTTTATCTTTATAATTTGAAAAGAGAATGTCCATATGAATATTTCATATAAAGACAGTACAAAAATTTAAGGCTAATTGCATTTGTATTAAATACCCACGAAATACAATTCAGCAATGATTTACGAACTATTTTTCTCCCCAACTCTCGTTGGATTCTCTCCGCGTTAAATTTAGGTACGTTTTAACATTCATTCCAACTCCCCACCCCCCTCCAAAAAAAAACCTCAACAATAAAAAACAATTAAAATTATTATCTGTAATGAAAAACAAAGACATTATTTTTTTTTTTCTGTGTGATGAATGGTCGAGAACAAATTCACTAAATATCTTTCGAAGGCTTTGATAAATTACTCGAAATTTGAGACAAAAATTTTAAAATTCCTTTCTCACTTATTCCTGATTAGTTGATTCTATATTTTAATACTAAATATTTTTTTATATTTTTTGGGGGTATTCGTTATATATATAATTTCATACATAAAAATCGTGACCATTTTCAAAGTTCGTTAGCTATTATAATTCTATTAAATAAATACGAAGCAGTTTATCAAAATGAATTATTACATTGTTACGAAGGATTAAATTCTTATCAATTTTGCCGATCTGAACTAACTTATCTCTCTCTGTATACAGATGTATGAATATATGTAAATGTTTAATAGATATATATCTATTACTGTAGAGGGAGAAACAGCCAGCCTCAGAAGTAGAAAAATGGAGAGGAAAATAAAATAATATATTATATATATGTTTTTTTTTCTCTCCATTTTTCTACTTCTCAAAAGAGGAATTGTGAGTGTAATGAAGGGATAAAGTGCGTGTGCGTGTATGTGCGTAAGCAAGTGGACTTAAGTGAGGTCGGTAATTCACAGATTTAACTGGGTAATTTTGTTGTGAGGTAACACTTTTGGTTAAAATTTACATAAAAATATAGAAACATTTTTACTGTCGGGAAGATATATTGGTCCTGATTAGGTTAGGTTAGGTTAGTTAAGATTTGGTTAGGCTAGATTAGCAAATAACTCATTATTTAATGAGTTAACAGAAATCACTCTTCGAGCCCTCATCTACGCCTGAAACACTTTCCACGCCTTTTACGATTCGATGGCACTGAGGTTAGGTTAGACTGAATTAGGTTTGGTTAATCCATTATTGTCCAGTGGTCTTTCCCCGAGACTGAATCAAATCGTCTGGCGTTAGCCAGAACAAAATCAGTAAAGTGACGCTGGGAATTTAAAAAAGTCGGTACCTCGCTTATGCGGAGATGCGTACATGTGTGTGAGAGAGTGAGAGAGAGAGAGAGAGAGAGGAGAGAGAGAGAGAGAGAGAGAGAGATATTACATCATAACCCATATATACATTTCAATTATGGTAATGAGAAAAGCGTTCATAGTTTCCAATTAATAATTTTATGACTACGGAAGAGTTGCCATTTCGTTATTAACATTTGTGTAACCTAATCTGGAAGGTATTTTCCACGTGAACCTTTGGCTGATTAATTAGATCGTGAAGGCGTATCATCATAATATTGAAACTGCGCTCCAACAACCTCCATTCGAATCAACTGTAACATACAACAGACACGAAAAGGTAAAAAATGGCGGGTCAGAGGAAATTGCATTCGATATTAAACCTTTTTACTGAGTACTTCTCCGAAACTTGCAATTAGATTAGATTACTAAAACATTTGGATAAGATCGGTTTTTAATTTAAGGTTGTTTTACTTATGTTTAGTTCAGGGTTACTATGACAACGAAGTCTCTTTGACAAATGACTCATTTTTGTAATCAAAGAGTTAAAATTAAACTCTATATAATTCTCATACCGTGGCACTAAATATGCCAGTACGACCACATCTGAACTGCCTCGTCAGTAGGATCATTCTCTCAAACCTATTTACACCTCATCCGCGGGAAATTCTATCGACACCCTTATTAGCTTAATCTAACCTAACCTAATTTAACGTAGCCTAATCTAAACTAACCTAATCTAATCTAACCTAACCTAATTTAACCTAACCCGCAGGACACTTGTCGCTATAATGCCTTTTCAAGAAAATGCACTGAACTGCAGATGCACTCTGGCCTAATTTTGTCACAGTGACATCATGCTTCTCGCTGCATGTAACCTCTTCATATTTCCTCGTCGGGAAATTTCATCGACACCCTAAATCTTAACCAAACTTGATCTAACTTAATCTAACGTAACTCAGCCAAGCCTAACCTAACCAAACCTAATCTAACCTAACCTAATATAAGCCCAAAGAACTTGACTATACAATGCTTTCCCAACGAAATAAATGTCAATGGCTTGGTCTCAGTGACCTTATACAGAATGATAACATCATTCTCTCGGCGAGTTATTTTGGGTTAGATTAAGTTAGGTTAGGTTAGTTTAAGTTAGTTTAAGTTAGGTTAATTTAGTTTTGCATGTAATCATGCAACCTCAAAACAGGTGAATAAAAGCTTGAGATTTTTACGTCTGATTTGATATTAATTTATATATATATATATATATATATATATATATATATATATATATATATATATATATATATATATATATATATTACAGGGTGGGCCGTAAGTTTCCATACATAGGAAAAATAAACATTTTTTTATGGACAACCATTTTTATTTATATAATATGCTCTACATGGTTGCCATTGTTTTGAAAACACATTTCAATACGTGTTCCCCACTGTTGATGAACACGCATTAGCACAGTTGACGTTATGCTTGTAATGGCGTTGGTGATACGTTCCTTTAGATGATTTATGTCTCGTATCTTTTCCTGATACACCATGGCCTTCAAGTGCCCCCAAAGATAGAAATCAAGGGGGGTGAGATCTGGGGATCTGGGAGGCCACTCCACAGGACCACGCCGACCAATCCAAGCATCCGGAAATTGCTGATCCAAATACCGACGCACGTGAAGACCATAATGAGGTGGAGCTCCATCTTGCTGGAAGTAAACTGGGAAGTTACCTTCCTCGTTTAACAGGGATGGGAAAATCTCTTCTTGCAACATGTTAATACCTTCGGCATTAAGATTTCCACTGACAAAAATTGGTCCAATAATTCTGTCACCCATATCCCGGCCCACACCATCATTTACCGGCACCTTGCATCTTCGTCGGACTCAGCCAGTTAGGGTTAGCATTACTCCAATAACGTATGTTTTGCCGATTAACCTCTCCATTGACGTAAAAATTTGCTTCATCAGTAAACAAGATCTTACGTCAAACGCATATTCTTAGGGTATCTGAAACATAAAAACAAACGTTTAATTTTTCCTATGTATGGAAACTTACGGCCCACCCTGTTATATATATATATATCGTAAAGAAACGACGCTTGTATAGGAGATATTGTATGCGAATCAAAAATAAAAATCCTTTGCTTTTACTTACAAAAAATATTAAATTTACAAACAGTTTTTCTTTATAATAATAATAATAATAATAATAATAATAATAATAAAAAGTCGGATGTTACGAGGTGTAAAAACGCGCGCGGGCGCCAAAAAAGAAAAAAACCAACATTCTTTGAAAAATCCTCTTCAAATTAGAACACTATTATTTTTTCGTCCAAAAATCAAATTTTTTGCTTTTTGCTTTTTTTTTTTTTTCAAAGGCAATCAAAGCGAAATGAGAACAAAAAAAATTTTATATGCCGAATTTTCCTTAAAAGTGGTGAAAACTGACAGTTCAACGCTAAAATCACAGCTGTTTCCTTTTCATATTCGGCATTTTTGCCTCAAAAAAAGGCCTAAAAAATAATCATAATAGGGAAAAAAAAACTTATCCCGAGAGACTTCGCATCTGGGCTACGTAACCCACAATCAATTTTGGAGGCATCTGCTCCATCTAAAGCGCGGGAGAAGATATTTAGTAGTTGATAATCGGCCAGGGAAAGATATATTTGCGATAGAATAACTTGAATTTACGCAAACTGAGGAATCCCCGCTGATAAGGAGGGGTGGACACTGGCTACGCATGAAGCCATTCGAAGTCTTTCAAAATTTATCGAAATTTTCATCTTGATTTTAAATTACTTTTTTTGTTCATGTTTTTGGATTTTATTTTAAGGTAACTTTCGATAATCAATACCATTTTAGAGATTCTATTCGTGTTTGTTCATCTGAACAATAAAGGAATGAAGTACACACACACACACACACACACACACACACACACACACACACACACAACTCTCACGGCACATCACAAAAAACTAAACTAAGATTATTTTTAAGCCATATTAAATGTCTATAATACGTGAACTAAACTTAATATAAAATAGTAAGTCAACAGCTGGTGGGAAATTGAGCAGGTACGTTACCTGTGGCCCTTATTACCCCTTATTACCTGACAAACGCGTGCTGATCCTTAGGGCTAAAACTCGCCCATCAAAGCCTGTCTTTAGACTTTGAGGAAGGTTCCTCTAAGCCATTCGCTACCTCTTTTCGTATTTCCTATTGCCACCTTTTTACTATTGGTATTTTGAGGATTAAATATTTCGTCCTCACCTTCTTCTGATAGAATTTTTTCACACCTTTTGACTGGTGGTCAGCAGATAAACTCGGCAATCAATGGGATATCATTTGAGGACGTTGAGACGCATCTAAGAGACAAAGGCGTCGTATACGCCTTACAAATAGGCGGTGAGAAGTGAGAGTTAAATAACTATATATATATACCTCCGCGATCCTATGGTCTTCTTCCATAAATGCGATACTCGCATATTACATTCATGTCTGTGCATTTAGTGTGTAAAGCAAAATTTGTGTATACAGTTTGGGGAAAAAAGTTCACCTAGGAACGCAAAGTTTCTAAAAAGCATAAAAAGAAATTACTAATCAATCATGACTTTATTTTGTTTTGTTGTTAGAATTTCATTCCTGTCACCAAAAAAGAATAAAATACCCAAAGAAAACCACAGTATTACCAATTAGTAATTTTTTGTTTTTTAAGTACTTTGTTTTTAGGCGAACTTTTTTCTGCGTACTTCGGAATGCAATTGTATATATCATATAGATATCATATCTCCGCATGTTCCTATAGCTCTGTCTATTACCATCGCTCTTATATACCTCCCAACTTCTCAGGGCTCAAAAATATCAATACCAAACCTTAAGGAAAACGCTCTTGTTGAAATCCTGATATAAAATAGATACGAAATAGATATAAAATACATATAAAATACATATAATCCTATAAAAAGTAATCTTGATTTACTTCTAAACTTTCCTATAAGTAAAACCAATTTCTATATTCTGTTATAACCTTCGTATCAAGATGACTAAGCCAAATTATGCATTTTAGCTTTGTTGTTAAACCAAAGTCTTAAAAACTATACGTGATAAACATTATTCATATTTTGTAAATTAAAAATATAATGATTGATTATATCAAACTGTCACTTAATTTTAATTTTATTTAGTATGCTAATTGATTCCGGCTCTTTCCTTTTACCTGGGCGGGGTGGGGGAAGGAGGAACATTTCTGCGGGCGTTCGCCCATGACCCCTCTTTCCTACATCACTTTGTCTTATAGTTAATTATAAGTTTACTATTTAATTAAATAAACATCAAAACTTAAATGATATAATTAATTTTCTTCCATTAATTCCATTAACTGTATTTAATTCCATTTACATTACCAAAGTATCATTATTTTTAAACGCTTCAAACACCGAATTCGCAGTTCCATTGAAAATGTAAAATCGGTAATGCGCAATAAATTCATGAAATCAGATTATAGAACTCGTCTTTGAAGATCTCTTTCGAGGCGCGATTTATTCTTTCATTAAATTCTCATCATCTGGAGAGCGAATCTCTTTCTAGGGTCCCTCTTCGAGTTCAATTGGCTTTCAAACCGCAATGAATAATCTTTGGTTTTGAACCCCAGAGAGCAGTTTTGGCATGCTGAGTAGATGTTCATTTCATGGCTCTATCAAACCTTCTGATATCGAAAGATTGCGCATCCAAATTCCATTTTTATCGGCGCTTCCCACTCCGCCGCCCTCTCTTTTGTTTACAGAAACGAGACGAAGAGACGTGAAGAGACTCTTCAGGTGGTCTACTCGAGCCCCCGTCACGTGGAATGACTTATCCTTAGAGTTAAATGGACGTGTAATTAACGAGAGTTCGATTAATCGGGGCTTAACCGCCTGTTTAAACCCTTTTACTCCGCGCTATTAAATTTCAAAGCCTCGTTCGGGGACGAATAGCGCGTGCTGGTGCTGGAAAGAGGGTTAAAAAAAGGGTTGACGGGACTCGGCTGGGACGATGGAGAGAGAGAGAGAGAGAGAGAGAGAGAGAGAGAGAGAGAAACGCATTGGTTGTTCAAGTCAATTTTTGTAATGAAATCTCTTTATAATAAGAAACAGGTAAAGAGACGTCACGCGCACGTCGATAAAAAGGGTTACGATCCAAGCGTTTTTGTATCAGAAATCAGTGTTGTTACAATCGTTTTTTCCTTCGTCCGCTTCTTGGCGACACACGACAAAATCAAACTCGAATGAAAGGGTGAAGGGAAATACTAAATGGGAGCAACCACCAAAGTTTTTTTTATTAAGTTTTTACCCCTTTGACTCGTGTCACGACCGATGACTTTTTTTAACTTACCTATAATTTTTTTTTTCAAACTTTTTCTTCACATTCAGGTATCTGCGCTCGCCTCAGTTAATGGGTTTAATATAATAGAATGCCGTTCTTATCAATTGGTTTGTCCCATAAATTAATTCCGGTATATATTTTGATCCTAACTTAAAGTAAGTAAAAGAGAAGTCAAAAGTGAGCCAAATGAGAAACAGTAGAAACAGACTATCAATGGCGGAGGGAAATAAAAAAACAAAAACAAAAGAAGTGAGAAACTCTAAACGAATAAAGGACACGAATTATCTATAATGCATTTCAGAAAGTTTATTAATAACTGAAAGGAAGGTAGAAGAGCGCCTTCCATTAAACTAATTATTATTAATTAGCTTATATAAAACTTTACTTCTCCTATATAACATAAAATTATACGAGGGAATAGAGTGGTACGTCCCTTCATTAGCCAAAGAGACCTCGGTTCGAGCGAGAGGACCTGCCAATTATTAAAATAAGAAAGAAAAAATGAAAAAAAAACCCGTCCGCTTTACAAGTCGATAAAATTGAGTTAATCAAGAAAATTGGTCTTATCGTCCGTGATAAGGACTGACCACCATTGAGACCATTCGCCTCTCGCGAATAATGGCTCTATTAAACTTTATAGAGGCTTAATAGCAGACCCATTTATTAATAACTGGCCAGCCTCTCTCCGTATTTATAATAGTGACGTATATACGCCCAACTATTTTTATACAAGCATAAAATATAGTTTACAGACATTTTTAAAAAGTGTAAAAATAATGGGTCTGACTTCCATTCTTAAAGATGCGGTACGTTCCCCTATAAAATGGCTAATAATAATGCTAATAATGTGGGTGTGTGTGTGTGTGTGTGTGTGTGTGTGTGTTATATATCTTTATAATTGTGTCACAAAATAAAAAATTTATAATTCCAAAATGAGCCAATTTTGTGTGTTCTACAATTAAGAATGCGCAAAAAATTACCTGCTAAAACATTAATTGGCCACACTATCCATTCATTAAAATCTACTTTGCAGAACACACACACCCACACACACACACACACCCCACACACACACACACACACACACATCAACCACATATATCAAAACGCCCCATACCCCTCAACCCACCCCGAAAAAAACAAAGCTCGGAAAATCTTTTCTTTGACAAAATGG
Source organism: Bathynomus jamesi (assembly GCA_023014485.1). Taxonomy (NCBI): domain Eukaryota; kingdom Metazoa; phylum Arthropoda; class Malacostraca; order Isopoda; family Cirolanidae; genus Bathynomus; species Bathynomus jamesi. The sequence goes on from JAJOZX010008279.1 coordinate 47,605, forward strand.
AAGTAATTAAGTTTGAAAAATATATTTTTTATGCAAATTTCGCATGCTCACTTTAATTATTATTTTATTGCTTCGTTAGAAAGGCGAAGCAAAAGAAAAGGCATAAAATTTAAAGTGTATAATTGGAGCTTCTTCCGAATTAAAAATTTAACGAGAAACGAACACTTTTCATGAACTTCTTTTCCGCTTCTGTTCGCGGGGCGATTCTAAACGTTCCGACTGCCGTTCTTGTTGTATCTTCTCAGCCGATATTAATCTTTAGGTCGGTTTTCCGCGCCATGGACGTCCCTCCAAGTATCGATTCGTTTGAATTTATATCTGTGTGTTCTTTCTTTAATCTGGTCCGCATGCGATTCTGAAGCCCTCCATTAGATCACTTGATACCGATACCACCCTATGAAACGCCTCCTTACACACACACACACACACACACACACACACAACACACACACACACACACACACACATATATGCAGTATATATGTAAACAGAATGTCAATAAAGTCCGTTATCATAGAAATAAACAAGTTGTATAGTTAATAAACCTTGCCTATATGATACCAGACTTTGTATATTATATTCTCGACATAGGACAAATTCCACTTCCATTAAAGAACGCGAACACTGCCCCCTTATTCAAAGGAGGTAACAAAGCAATGCCTAAAAATTATCGGCCAGTAGCTCTCACTTCCCACCTTATAAAGTGCTTCGAAGGTGTAATTACAGACAAAATTGCTTACGACCTACAAGAAAAGAATTTATTCAGTCCAAACCAACATGGCCTCAGGGCTGGAATATCAAGTCTATTACAATTATTAGAGACCACCAAGAGAAAATACTGAAAACAGTGTGTCGAATCAAAATATAGATGTAATATATACTGATTTTCTTCGATAAATGTGATCATGGAAGTATAGCACACAAACCTAGGAATAGGTGTTACTATAAAGCTAGGACGATGGATCTTTAATTTTTTGAGCAAGAGAACACAGAGTGGTGGTAAATGGAATCACTTCTGAAATCTCACAGTCGTCAGTCAGCTCTGTCCACAAGGTTTATGATAATGATGTTTATAATACTGATTGCGGATGTTGATGCAGATATTAATGATAATATCGTATCGTGTTCGCGGATGACACGAAGATACGCGAGGAAATATCAAACGAAGGTGTCCTAGAAAAGTTACGAAACGACATTGAAACATTATTCATGTGGGCAGAAGACAATAATATGAAGTTCAACGAAGAAAAATTCCAATTTATAAGATAGGGTAACAACAAGGTGCTACAAAATAAAGGATACAAACATTGCAAGCCAAACAGAGAATTATCTGCGGGGGCTTCCACAGCAGAAAAGTAAACATTATGCTAAAATTATGGAAGAGTTAGTCCTACCAATAAATGAGTATTGCTCAGTACTCACAACCCCATACAGAAAGTGAGACATTGCAAACACAAAAGCCATACAAAGAACTTTTACGTCTAAGATAATAGAGCAATCAAAGATGAAGACTTCTGCTCCCTTATATATATATATATATATATATATATATATATATATATATATATATATATATATATATATATACTGTGGGATGAATTTCACAATTGAACACGTGAAATGAAAGAATGATGCAAACCCACAAGGAAAAAGAAAAATGATTCCAAGGTCTTTCGTGTATTCAGAAGTACACCTCGTCAGGGAATGACGAGATGTACTTCTGAATACACGAAACGCCTTGGAATCATTTTTCTTTTTTCTTATGGGTTTGCATCATATCAGTACTACGTATGGAGGGTCGTACAACGTGCAACATACAGTGAACTCTTATTCGATGGAAGCAAATTTTAAAGCGATGTAGACACAAAAAGTTTGAAAAATAAAATCCATAAAGATAAACAACAATTTTTTTTTAACCCGAATAAACTTTTTAATTTTTTCTTGGTGTAACGCAAAAAAAAACTTTATTGACAGAAATCTATAAAAGTTTGATCGAATCCCAAAAGTGAAACGTCGACAAAAAGTTGTCTAAAACAAACGTTTGCGAGTGAATCAAATTTAGACAAAACTTGAAACCTTCCAAACTTGCGCTGCCACCAATAGACAAATTTTAAAAAGATAAAAAAAATTAGTTTTGTTTTAAATTTAATATTTCATTTAGCGGATTGTTTTTTTCTTCATTCTTCTTATTTTGTATTTATACACACACACACACACACACACACACACACACACACACATATATATATATATATATATATATATATATATATATATATATATATATATATATATATATATATATATATATATATATATTATTTTAGTTTATTTGAGTTTGGTTTGAACAACTGTTCAGGATCGACCTGTGGTCGACCCTTCTGCAGCATATATATATATATATATATATATATATATATATATATATATATATATATATATATATATATATATATATCCTACGTGGCCTAGTGGTTAAGACGCTGGGCTGCTGATGGGGCGTGGTTCGGATTCCACGTTAAACTGTAGATCTAAGGTGGAGTGAAAAGCTTGACCTTCGTCAGAATGAACAATTATATACATACGAGTATATGGTGATTCAAAAGTCCTGTCCCAAAAATGACTGGACAACAGGACTTATGAATATTGAAAACACAACTGAAGTCGGGAGTTCGACTCTCCATGGTACTGGTGAAATTAATACAGAAGTGAACCCAATCAGCGGCATTAGTTTGGTTTGAGCGCTGTGCCAGTTTCTGACCCTGTTCACTAATTATTATTATCGAAAGACAAGTGCCTAAACAGTAAACCCGGACTGGCATAACATTAACAAATGTCTGAACAACATCCATCTTACTCTACATTAAATCAATATATTGGTTAGTTTTTCCTTCAATTGCATTATTTTTAAGGAAGTAGTGGACGTGTGCCCCAAGATACTCGATGGGGGTTCATATCGTAGGATGCATTGTTGGTACAGTGGAAATAAATGCCAATTCAGGCGATCAATTTAGCCGAATTTAAACACCCATCAATGAACACCAACTCTGTCTTTCCAGAGAACCATGCAATTACTCAAGTTTGATCTCCAGCTGAAAAGTGTTGAGATGTTGATTCGTCGGAGAAGAGTAAATGTTGCCACAAGATTTCACTGACTTCTTCACGGTTCACACGTTTCTCAACCACTTATTTGTGTCGGAAAGCAAATGTTTCCGTCGCGTCACGCGTCGTCTGTTGCCAAGGATACTTACATCATATGCGGAGGTAACGTCAGCGTCGAAATCTTGACGAAGGGCATTGGCATGGCGAGTCAGGGCACATTTCAGCTTCGGTGTCACGGATGAAGAACTCCAAGGTCGTTTCGCTGGAGCAGCTGCATGCATTTTTTGGCAATGAACTTCAGTATATTTCCAAAACTCGCGCGTAAAATACCAAGTAGGTTGGCAGTCTGTCATTGTCTTTGACCATTCTCAAAACGGCCTACGATACGGCCCCGACTAAATAGTTAAATGTCACGTTATTCGATTCTTTTCGGTATATATATATATATATATATATATATATATATATATATATATATATATATATATATATATATATATGTGTAAACTAAAGTCATTTTCCGCCAATAAAATGTTTCATTTTGTTTTCATTTTCATATACAGGGTGTCCCATAAGTCCGGTCTCATAGGAAAATTTATTTTAAATTACATTTACAGAAGTAATACATTACAACTAAGACAAATGTTCAAACTGATGTCTTGTTTTGGGGCCTTTTTTTGTTGTTGCAGGTAGAATAACACAATAGTTAATATAGAAGTGAGTTACGCTCCTTTTCCTCAGAAGTGTAACTCGCTTTCATATTAGCCATTGTATGTTATTCTACCTGCAACAAAAAAAAAAAGTTCCAAAACAAGACATCACTTTGAACATTTGTTTCGGTTCAAATGTATTATTTTTGTAAATTTAATTTAAAAAAATTTTCCTATGAGACCGGACTTATGGGACACCCTGTATATACAGTATATACAATACATTAAAAATTCGGAAACTTTGAGTATAAGTTAATTCTGCGGATCCTAATCCCTGTATTTGAAATAGTCTTGTAACGTACGTGGAAAAGAGTGTTGATGTATGAATGAAAGGAAGGATAAGTGAGAGAGGGAGTTGAAGCTAGAGAAGTATCTCACTTTGAAGACCATCCGGGCAAGCTCTGCTTCAGGAGGAGGTCACCTTTTCCTTTTCATGGTTTTAAAAGTAAAAATCGAGGAACACGTCCGATTTCATGATATGTGTCTGGCTTTAGCTTCGGAGAGACACGTTACTATTAAATAATTTTAAAAAATTAAAGGTACCAAGCCAAAGTCCACAACTAGAACGATTCATGGAAAATGTTTGAAAAAAAAAAACCCGAAAAGGTTTTAATTTTTTTTAAATTTGATTTTATTTAATGGCGCTGTTAATTTTTGTTTTTAATTCCCCTTCTGAGGGGATTTTATCTCTTAGTTTTCTTTTAAATTCAGATGTCCTCCTTCAGTTGAAATTTCACTTCTACTTTCATTCAATGTGAACAAATTTGACAGTTTCGTCCCTGAAAAATCATCAGAAGAAAGAATATGAATGTATGTTATCATTAATTAACTATTTAATAAAGAGTGTAATTCCTAAACTATTAATAGTTTATCGGTATTTTGGGGATTATTTAATAAAAGTCATTTAAAAAAGTGTAAACCGTTAAAAAAAAAAAAAAATGTCTGGATCAATGAAAGAAAGCTACCCCCAACTTTCTTTAGTTAGCTTTATAAGGCTAACTAACGAAAATATCGCGACCTAACCTAACCAATCGTTAGGTCAACTGTACACCCTTGACGATTGGTTAGGTTAGGTCGTTATATTTTCGTTATTTAGCCTTATAAAGCTAACTAAAGAAGGCTGGGGGTGGCTTTCTTTCATTGATCCAAATTTCTAAGTTCACACACATATATATATATATGGGCGCCTAATAACTAGGTGGTTAGTGTGGCGGACTCTGAGCGATGTATCCTTGTTCGCTCCCAGCCGCTGCCACGGGGTGGAGCTGAGTTCGCCGCTTAATCCGTTTCTGCTCAGCCTCAGGTCATCTTTGGAACACACTCACCCCCAAGTAGAGTGGAAACAAGCTTCTTGGATATTACCTTTATATATATATATATATATATATATATATATATATATATATATATATATATATATATATATATATATATATATATATATATATATATATATATATATATATATATATATATATAGTTGTGGCAAGGGCTGCGATCGTGTTCTAGCGTGTTTGCACTAAAATATCTGCACAATTAATTTGAAAAAAAAGCTACAAGATGGAACAATATCTCTGATTATAATAAATATGATATATATAAACCATTTCGTAAATTACAAACGTTTTCTTAAAATATTTGTTAAGGCTCTCTGAAGATACACTTGATATTTGCAATGACTGTCATAAATTGCTTCGTCCTCACTATGGAATAACGTTCCTACTCCAAAAAAACAAAAAACAAAAAAAGCGCCATTTCATTCCAGCTTTAAATCTCGTTTTAAAAAAAAAACCATCTTGGTAATTTTTATAATATACACACATTTCCGAATTCTAAGGCCTGCCGCACACAGGATCGTCTTACGACTGACGACTGGCGACTTGGATCGTGACGACTCGAGAGGCGTATGATTTTAATTGACGGAATGGGAGTCCCGCATACTGCAGCGATCGCGTCGCTAAGAGTGCATTGGTGCAGTCCTCATCTCTCAGCGTTACATAATCTTCTCCTATCGTGTAAATAATTCAGTAGTACGCTGTAATTTTATAACATATATTTATGTATGTATATGCAAAATATTCCCCCACCGGAATTCGAACCAAAGACCTCCGACTTGGAGTCGCGGGCAGTGACCACTCGGTTACGACAGAATAAAAGTGTAAAAGCTCTTTTGGGTGTGAAAGTACAGTACTAGTCCTTCCGTCGGGTGATGAAACGTGTGTCAGGTTGTGTTAACACTTATCCTGTTATATCCCAGTCAGTAGTCAGCACCCGCGACCGACCCAGAGTCAGAGGTCGCGTGTTCGATTTCTGATGGAAGATATTTTGCATACGTGCAAAAGGTGCGCGTGCTCATGCGTACTATTTCCATATGTATGTATGTATGTATGTACGTATGTATGCATGTACGTATGTTTTTTTTTTATATACAGGAAGGAGCCAAACGCGAACGCCCGCATAAATGCCCACCCACCCATAAAAAGAGAAGGAAAGAGCCGAAATCAAGGTGTGTGTGTGTGTGTATATATATATATATATATAATTTAGTGGTGGACTGGATGTCAGTTCAGTTTTTCAACATCTGCGGATGCGGATCTTTAATTTCAATATCCGCGGATGCGGATATTTAGTTAATCTATGAATATAATATAGAATTCTGAATATATGACATAATTTTTCAAATTTCGTGATATTACTATTATGGGAGGCAATGCATAAGAATTAAAATTAATATTAATGTTTTCATTATGATAAACATAATAACTTTCTCAAGAATTTCAGCCACAGAAAATTCAAAGAAACAAGTTTCATTCAATTTTCTGCGTTACCAGCTATTTATATTTTGAGGTTAATATATTTGTTTGTTCATTAATAATTATTAATACTTTACATGAAATGTGCATGACTGGGCCTTATAAGCTACTTTATAAGCTACTTTAATTGTAAATTGCATAATTTATTAGAGGTAATATCCGCATAACATCCGCAGTCAGAAGTGCGGATGCGGATGTTAAAAATTATGCGGATATGACGTAATTTCGAAACGTAAAATTCTATTGATATACATTTACTCATAAATTTCTACAAATTTTTTACAATATTTTACAAAGCTGTTCAGATAATGTTATATCAACCATAAATTTGTGCTTCTGAACAAATTCCAAATACAGTTTCTATTTCTTAATTCTACTTAAAGTTTATTACGATTAACTGATATTTATCTTTTATTATTTTAGGAATTTATACATGTATTTACTTCTTTACGAATTTATAATATTTATATTGTATTCTTTTTACCAGAGTCATACTCGTTTGTGCGAAAGGAATAAACGACCGTTTTGGCAGTTTGTTTGTGTAATAAATTTCAAAACTATTCTCAAACTGAAGAGTTTCATGAAGTTATTATTATTATATATTATTATTATTATTATTATTATCATTATTATTGTTTGTGATATGTTTTGAATTTACAGTGGGATTCCTTTTCACCTATTTCATATAAGACGGAGTTTGTGACGAAGCGTGAGTATACGAGAGAGATAGATAGATAGATAGAGAGAGAGAGAGGAGGGAGAGTCGAACAGGTTCGACGGCGATTGTATTTGAATAAAGAGACGACTTAAGTAGTCGTAACTAGCTGAAGTAATGACGCTCAAACTTACACAGATATAAAAATTGAGAAAAATATTTAATCAGCCGGCAAAGTAATAAATAAAAACATATAACATTTAATACACACACACACACACACACACACACACACACACACACACACACACACACACACACACACATATATATATATTTATAGTCTAAAAGCATTTGAAACTTCTCGTATGGAGCTGTGGAGTGAAATGGAAATTTGAAATTTTTCGCTTAAGTCAGGGCAGCAAATATCGGGTGTGAGAGAGACTTGCATAAGACTATAAATTTGAAGGAATTCGATATTTGCCGTCAAGCTGTTTGAGAGGTCCCACTTCCCCCCAACCCCCACCCTTCAGCCCCCTCCGGTCGTGGGGCTGGAAACGCCGCTCTCACTTACTCCAATCTGACTCTTTTATGGGGCACATTGCTCGTGAATTCAATTCGAATCTCCAATTCAAATCCAACGCAGGCTCAACGCTGCTCTTTCTATTACTTTAAATGGTGAATATCGTCTCAGTTTTATGCATTTATATTTCTTTGTAACGTGTATGATGGCGTCCTCATGTAGAAATACAGCGTATGCAGCCTTATATGTATGTAGTGTATACTTCCACCAGATTCGCATCGTGGCATCGTGAGTATACGAATTTTTTTCAACCACCCCCTCTTACAGGATGTTATAAATCTATTTTTAAATAGTTTATTTTTATATGGGTCGTAATGTTGTATAGGATGGAGGCGATAATGCTGAGTTAAGATATATTTTTTCATTTTCAAACATTTTTCGCCAAATACTGTTGCCACTCGTATGGCAATAGCGTCGCACACCCAAGACCCCATTGAAATTTGCTGTAAAGAAGATGAGATTCACACCAGCAAAATCTGATTGGTCTTGAAGTCAAAGTCGAGATTTGCTTCTTCTTTTTTTTTTTCATTTTTACGCTTTTCTTTTGACTTTTATTTTTTAGTTTTTTTTGGGGTTTTAGTTTTCTTTACTGTTATTAGTTCTTCGAAGGGTTTTTTTTTTTTTTTTATTCCGTCTTACACGTTTTTACTTTGATTAATATTTTTATGACTGAAAAATCTGAGTTATTTCCAATCTGATATTTGGTTTTTCTTTTCGATTTTAAGTTTTATGATTTAGTTTTCATGGTGATCTGTCGCAAGTTTTCGCAGTTTTGTAAGTTTTTGCAGTTTTGCAAAACGTCGATTGATTTTATTAAAAGAAAACACTTATTTGAACTTCGTTTGTGCATTTGAGTCAGTTTGTGAAATCAGTCATTTCAGGCATTGCCTAAACGTTTCAAGCATTTCCCCTAATCCCCGTGACTCTTAATCACTTGGTAAAAGATTAGTTTAAATTAGGTTAGGTTAGGTTAGATTAGATTAGTAATGCGTAATGCCTGTGATTAAGGGTCACAGGCATTACGTGAAATGAATGTTTCACGCATTCCTTCTTATAATACGCATAAAATGGAATTTTGCTTATTTTAACGTTATTCTTCAAAAATGGTAAGATTTTCACTTATTTACTCGTTTTGTTAATCTCAATATTTAAAAATGTTAACTCTCAATGCTAATTGTCACTACACAAGCACTGTGTCCACTACATTACTGTATGTATGCATGTATGTATGTATGTATGTATGTAGAATATATATATATATATATATATATATATATATATATATATATATATATATATATATATATATATAACATAAAAAAAGATATGTTTGGCTGAGGTTTTTGTATATTGTTAAGTACAGTACTCCAAATTGGTACGTTTTGGAGGTGTTGCTACCTTCGTCACCCACTTTTTAGACATTGTCGAAATGTGACCATTTATACCTGCATTGACGCCTCACTTTTCAGTCCTTAAAATGTTCACATACTTTTATTACTTTTAAACTGTATAAAAATTCGCTATTGTTGTATATATATATATATATATATATATCAGAAATATTTATTAAATTATTAAACGTTATCGACATGTTTAAGTTTGTCAAAAGTTCAACCCGTTAATTTTCGCTAATTTGTTCGCAGCTTTACAGAAATTTGTACAGCAAAAAAGCGATTGATAAATTTCTTTATACATTTTCGATGTATAAGAAGAATGTTCGAATCATTCATGGGGAAATTGAATATTAATTGGCAATTATTAAACCATTTTAGCAATTATTATTATTTTTTTTTAGATGTTAAGAGAGAAGTACGGTTATTGTACTTTAAGATTCAAATTAGAATTTCGTTTAATATACAATAATATGGATTTTGTGCGGAAGTAGATATTTTTTATTATAAAATTTATTGTGTGTGTGTGTGTGTGTGTGTGTGTGTGTGAGTGGATAAATGGATGGATGAGTGGGTGCAATACGGGTGTGTGATTGTACAGGGTGTTCTATAAGTTCCTTTACCCCTGAATCTTTTCTTATACTAGAATAGAGTGAGAGGGGTGTAAAAAGAATTATAAGATACCCTGTACATAGCAGTATGCATTTTCGTTGTATATACGTATGTCTGTCTGTCTGTCTGTATGTACGCTTCCGGATGTTACTTTGGAAAAGTGACTTTGTTATGCGTAGATTTAAAATCAAGCCCCAATTAAAAAAAAAAAATGTTCGCAATAATTAATTTTTTCTTGTTTCAGTGAAACCATTACGAGATGTCGAATAGAAACGCGTCTCTTTTGTTTTAAATTTATTCAGAAAGTCATTAATCCCGCGTCTTTCTATACGTAAATTACGGGTAGGTCTTCTCTATATACCTTGAGACGGTACAATTTCGGAAAAAAGTTCGCCTAGAAATAATTTCTTAAAAGCATAAGAAGTTAATAACTGGTACAAATATTGTGTTTTTCTTTGGGTATTTTATTAATTTACAGACGGTAATAAAATTTCAAAAACAAAATCCAGTCATTACTAATTAGTAATTTCTTATGCTTTTTAGAGATGTTATGTTTCCGGATGAAGTTTTCTTTCCCTGAAACTGTGCCTTGACTTCTGTGATGCCTTAATTTCTTTTAACTGTCGAGCGACCTACAAGATACCAAACGACAAAGGTCGTGACAAAGTCGGTGGTGACTGATTTCTCTTAATACCCTTCAAATCTGCCTTCATAATCGCGCAACCTAAATGGTAACAAATTCATATACCCGTTCGTAGGAAAGTGTGTGTTTCGAAGATGAGGTCGGTTAAAAATATTTCAATTTCTTTTTGAACGCGTTTTTTTTTTTTGTTTTTTTTTGTACTACCAAATTTGAACCTCGGTTCTTCATCCCAATGACGTGGTTTCATTCGTTCTCACACGAGTTTTATTACGGATCTTAGTTTTTTATCTGTGGTTTTACTGCTTGTTTTTTACCTAAACATCTATCGTTTGAAACCAAACTGAGACATTTAAATCTAAAACATTGTTTTCACTTTCATGACAACCATTTCAATTTATGGGCGATAAATTGTAAAAAAATTCTTCTGACCAAAGGGAGATTCTTGGGGTGGGGGTGGGGGGGGGTGGGGGGGGTCAATGACATTTTAATATATTCAATCTCTTCCTTCAAGATTTTCAGTTTTCAGTTTTTATAATTACGTTACTCAATTTCAGTGACGACGTAATTTACATTCAGACATACTTACGTATTGTGTATATATACTTTGCAATGATTTTGCGAGCTGCCCGTACGCTAAATGGGTGCATAAGTGAAGCAGTGCTTCGTGAAAAAAATAAAAATATATATATATATATATATATATGAGATTGGTCCCCTGAGGCTCTTTCATGATACACACAGCGTGCATGGAACAAGGAACTCTTTCGGAAAAATTAAATCCACTATAGTCCGAATAAGTAATGGTAAATGACAAACACTATAGTTTTTTTCTTTATCATGTTGTTAGCCCGACGTGGGTAACGGGTCACTCGCAAAGAGGCCCTAAAAATATAGCTTCCCTCACCAGCTATCTGCAAAGCAGTTAGGATCCAGCTTTGGGACAGGATCTAGGGGTTACAGCTACACCTAGCCTACTATATCCAGAACCTCAATATAAGCAACGAGTCTTTTGCTTATATTGAAGTTCTGGATATAATAGGCTATGTGTAGCTGTAACCCCTAGATCCTGTCCCAAAGCTGGATCCTATCTGCTTTGCAGATAGCTGGTGAGGAAAGCTATATTTTTGGGGCCTCTTTGCGAGTGACCCGTTGCCCACATCGGGCTAACATCATGAAAAAGAAAAAACTATAGTGTTTGTCATTTACCATTACTTATTCGGACTATAGTGGATTTAATTTTCCCGGAAGAGTTCCTTGTTCCATGCTTGGTCTGTGTATATCATATATATATACACACACAAGGTTTCCAAGATCTCCGGTCTCGTTGGATAATTTATGTTAAATTAAATTTAAATTAAATTAAGTTAGTTACACTCGTGAAGAAAAGGCGTCCGCCTTTTTCTCACGAGTGTGACTCACTTCTACATCAGCCATTGTGTTATTCTACCTGCAACAAAAAAAAAGGTTCCCAAAACAAGACAGCAGTTAGAACATTTATTTTAATTCTAATGTATTATTAATTTTATAAATATAATTTAAAATAAATTTTCCTATGAGACCGTACTTATGCTTATGGGACACCCTGTATACATATATAGGGCCCTATATATATATATATATATATATATATAATTCACGAAAGTTAGATTGAATTAATTCCATTATAGCTTTTTTCGTTGTAATAACTAATTTCATATTTTTAAAACTTACCAAAAAGTTTAACACGGACGTTATTTTAAAGTTTGTAAAGACTTCCCAACTTTACAATTCCGTAATTGAAAACTGCTCAAATCGAGTATGAAAGTAAAATGTTGAAATAATTTTATTTAAATTATAGTAATTACATATTGATTAACAAAGGCGAAACGTTATTAATTACATTTACAAAAATCAATAGTGAAAAAATGGCCTTATTTTCGCCTCTTTATGCATAAATTTTGGATGAAATAGAAACGATCAACGGAGAGGTCGAAGTGATAGGATTTGGTTGGTTTGTGATTTTAGAGTATTTGCGAGCGGAGTGTTTTTCACGAGGAAGGTTAAGTAGTGTGGAGGAAGAAATTACATCATTTATCTCTCTCTGTCTCTGTTAATAAGAAACTATTAAAATGTAAGATTATAAAATACGTCATTAATTTCTCATAATTATTATTATTATTTAATTTCAATGACAATGATGACAGTGATATATATATATATATATATATATATATATATATATATATAGTTTAATTTTTTTTTCAACGCCTTGTACATAAATTCAGAATTAAATGTTTTTTCCGTCTTTTTTTACATTAACAATTTTTTGGAAATGCTTTCCACGCTCTGAGCCACGCGTCTCCTGCAATACACAAAGAAAAAGAAAAAGAAAAAAAAAGAAAAAAGAAAAAAAAAATCTAAAAAGCGCAAAAAAAAAAATATAAATTTTAAAAATAAATAAATAAAAAAAAATAAAAAAAAGAGGAACTCAACTAAAAAGGGACACTTTGTCCGTTCGATTTTTCCGCATTTCTAAAAATTTCACTTTTCTTCATAAACCAAAAATGAAAAATAAAAAAAAAAATAAAAAAAATAAAATTTTCTTTTCAAAGCTTTCATCGTGGAATGAATGAATTTTTGTATCTGAAGGTTTTTTTTTTTTAGAGGGGGGGGAGGGGGAGGGGGAGCAGGGTTTTCTTTCTTTTTCACTCTCTATTTTCTTTATTCTCCTTATTTTCTCTTATTTATTTTATTTACTTTTCGTGGTTGGTTTTATTCTCTATTTTATTTTATTCGGGTGGTGAAATGTATGGGGGTGGGGGGTGGGGGAGAATTTTCGTTTCGGGTTTTTTTTTTTTATTTTGAATTTTTTTTTTTTTTTATTCTTGGCACTCATTAAAAAAAAAAATTTCGATGTTAATCAATTATTAGTAGTAGTAAGTAGTAGCAGTTGTAATAGTAATGGTAATATTAGTAGTATTTCATTGTGGTTTATTTGCGGTATTTCATTTACACCATTTCTCTCTCTCTCTCTCTCTCTCTCTCTCTCTCTCTCTCTCCACCAAGTTTTTTGCTCTCACTTCCTCTCTTTTTGTTTTTTTTCCCTGCTTGGATCTCTTTTGACAAGAAAATAATACAAAAGAAGAAAAGTGAAAAAAATTGAATGATATATGTGAGATTGTCAACTCCATTTATAAGCTACAATTTACAACATATGAATGAGAAAATAAATTCACTTTTTATATTTTACAAAATTCTAAGGACAAACTATTATATACATATATATATATATATATATATATATATATTTTATTTTTTTTATTAACTTTTTTCTTTTGTACAAACTCTGGTTGAAAAATTATAATTCCAAAACTTAAGTTTTAAAAAAAAACTTCTTTTTTTTTTTCCCAGTTTTGAGTCTCATTTGTTTGTTGTCTCATTTCTAATTATTATTAATAATTATTGTTATTAATTATTATTATTATTTTAATAAGGAATTATTCGAAAATACATTTAATATAATTAAAAATTAAATTTTTTTGTTATGATAATATTAACCGTACGAATATTATTTAAATTTAAATTAGCATACACAGTTTCGGAAAAAAGTTCGTCTAGAAATAATTTAAAATTTTGTTTTCCAAATTTTATTAATGTCACCATAAATAATAAAATATTCAAAGAAAAACAAAGTATTACTACCAATTAGTAATGTTTTATGCATTTTAGAAATTTTATTTTCTAGGCGGACTTTTTTCCGAAATTTTACCTCTGAAATGATAGCATTATAAGTACTATGAAAGAATACTGCCTGGCAGGCCTTTTATGCGTGCGAAACCTCTTTATTTAAGGACGCAGTTTGGTTGGCATAAGTTTGGAGGTCACAAGTAGAAGAAACTGCATCGGTGTAAGTTTAAAAAAAAAACTCTTTAGAACGAAATCACTCAGGAATTAATTACGAGTGAGGCTCTTCACCAAAAGGATATTATTATTCTTTCCGGGCTGACGACATCTCATCGGCGTGGCATAAAAATCGATAAGTAATTGCGAGTTAGATTAAGTTAAGTAAGGTTAAATTTAATTAAGCTACGCTAGGTTAAGTCAGTTTTATAGAGTGCATCGATGTTATTTCCCGACGACCAAACGTGTATTACGCGACCATTCTCCCCTAAGGTGGGCAGTATTAGTAGAGGCATTCAAACCGCCACGTGTAATCGCGTTTTGAACAATCACCTAACTATAAATGAGACTTCTAACCGTGACCACCACCACTAACAACATCAACAATAATAACAGTGAAGAAGGAGAATAAAAACTTGCTTCTTCGGTAGGTTTATTTTACACAAAAGAAGAACGGTTTATCTATCATTGACTAGAAACGCAAAAAGAAAAATTAAGATACGGCTCTGATATTCATTTATTAAAGTGGAAAGAAGGACAATCAAAATATCCAGTACACTATATCGTATTTCTCCATTTAGTATTATTATTATTATTATTATTATTATAATAATATATATATATAGTAATAATGTATAATATATATATATATGTATGTATTTATATATATTTTTACATAATCAGTACAATTAATATAAGCAAAGACAGTCACCACATATTTCTTATTTTATACAATTGGTATACATCTATGTTGTACACAGTACGGTAATTCATATCGTACGAAAAATAATTGTACCCACCCACATACGGTAATTTGTCGTACGTAGTAGTTTACGCAGTACGGTATATAATGTCGTACGTATGATATTTTTATATATTCACATATACTGTATATATATATATATATATATATATATATATATAGAGTTTAATTTTTACAACACAAAATAATTGTTTCATCAATGTTGAATATTTTTTTTTTCCATTTGAACAAAGATCTCTACAATGACAGTTTATTTAACAGTAAAAATAGAGGTATGTTACATCATTTTAAACATATTTACAGATACTTATCTATAATAATTATTCAAATTCATTCCTTATTAACTCTATTTGGCCATGTAAAGGAATGTATTTACATATTGTAAAACAACGGTTTTTTTTTTCCAAATTTACATCATTTCTGTTCTTTTGTTTTTGTTTTTCCAGTTCAGGGCTGGAACACTGATTTACATATTTATAGTGACTAGGGATTTTACTGTTTAAAGATTGGTTTTCTCTAGATAATATGGGTTTGAGTTACATTTATGGCACATACAGATAGGATATATATATATATATATATATATATATATATATATATATATATATATAATAACTCTGACAAGTAGAAAAATAAAGGACATTGTTACAGGGGAAAGTGATTAAGTGGCACTAAGTGCCATTAACCCATTTTCCCTGACCCCACACACTCTAAACCTACTTATATGATACCCTTATCATACATAAATGTATAGGAACAATGAGACATCTTGAAAAAACATAATTAATTTAAGAACAGTTATTATTATTATAAATTATAATCATAGGTCTAATGCAAGATGGATCAATGGATTTGCAAGACGCCATTTCACCCAAAACCGAGTATTATATATAAATCCGCTCACAGACATTATGACACATTATTACATCTTAAAACACGGATTTAGAATCATTTTTTACTGGGATTTTTTCAAGAATCAAAGTTGATAAATGTAATGTATGTACTGTACGCTTTAAACCGTAAACTACTTCGGTACATTTCACGCGTACATTAACTAGACGATGTACTTCAATTACTAATTTGAAAATTTGAGAAGTGGATGCGAAAGAGAGAAAACAAAGAGAAAATTAATAAAGATACTTAAAATGTGAAATAAATGAAGAAGAAAAATTAAAAAAAAAAAATTACATTAAATGAAAAATCGCTTTAAAATGGAATAACGAACCAATCCCAAACTATGTTAACTGTAAATATTGAAATTAACCAATCACAACTATTTTTTCTTTTTTAAACACAAAATTATTAACTTTTAC
The DNA here is from genome assembly GCA_023014485.1 of Bathynomus jamesi. NCBI lineage: Eukaryota > Metazoa > Arthropoda > Malacostraca > Isopoda > Cirolanidae > Bathynomus > Bathynomus jamesi. The sequence continues at coordinate 64,069 of JAJOZX010008279.1, forward strand.
GTATTATCAATTAATGAGAAATGCTTCACAGAATAATTTAGAATGAATTAATATTTATATTTATTGTGAATAAATTGAAATTAATATATTATTAAAATCCCAATTTCAGTTATATATTAAATAACGATATTCTCAGCAAAAAAATTTTGTGTTCCAAATTTACACCACAAATTTCATCACATTTCAAAAACGGACATTTTCAAGAAGTGAAATTTTAAGCATAACATCATAACATATATATATATATATATATATATATATATATATATATATATATATATATATATATATATATATATATATATATATATATATAAAGCGCTTTTTAATGTATGATGATAATTATGATCTAATCTATTATGATAATCCCTTTTGATTATGTTGCTTTATTATGAATAACACAAGTAACGTTTATCATTATAATAATAACTGAAATTGGATTTTCAATAAGCATAATTTTTAACTGATATTTTCTATAATAATAATAATAATAATAACAATAATAATAATAATATTAATGATAATAATGATAATAATAGATTCGAAAGTTCTTTAATGAGAATTATTAAATTGTTATTTAAGAAATTATATCTTTTGTGACAAAAGAATCAAACATTTCGACCATATTTTTAACTACAGGGTGAACCACATAAAAGCGTCCCCCCCTCAAGAAAATTTTACGCATAAAAAGAAATATGAAATATTTTCTTGGGAGGAGGGGGGGGGGTCGCTTTTATGGGGCTCACCCTGTACAATACGTAAGATTTTTATAAATAAATTATTTGTGGAAACGAAATTGCGTACCTTAAATTATTGATGACGTAAACAATGCAAAAATAATGACGATTTTAATGATTTTTAATTTCGTTTTTGTTACGTATCATCATCATCATAATAATAATATTAATAATAATAATAATTATTATTATTATCATTATTATTATTAATTGTATAGAGAGTTAATCTCGATTATGCATCAGCTGCAGTTATTCTGTTACGTGTTACGTGAAAACAAACCAGCATTCGTAGTTCGGTCGTTAACATCGGTTTTCTATTAACGAAGTGAAGACGCTGATGTCAAGGGTTCGACTCCCGATGGTGTTGTTAATGATAAGACGGAAGTTAACGCAATGGGCCGCATTTGTCTGGTCTAAGCACTGTGCTAGTTTCTGGTCCTCCTCACTGACTAATGTTACATAAAAAATAAACTAAGGATAAAAAATATTCAAAACTGCGTATGAAAATATTAAACTTTTTTCATTTTATAAATTCTTTTATTATTATTATTATTATTATTATTATTATTATTATTATTATATTGAACTCAAATACTACTTTTTTTAATTACATACACGTCATTTGAAATGTTTAAAAAAAGAGTCCTTAATTCCCCGTCCTATACGAAGATCACACCTAGGGCTATACTGTAATATTGTCAAAAGTTACTTTTACTATCTATTATATGATATATGAATCTGAATTCCACACTTTCTGTTCACGTAATAAAATGGTTTTGTGTTTATGATGGATCGAGAAGATAGACATAGCACCTCATACAAAGATTCACTTTGAAACCAAAAAACTCGCATTCTATAAAAATCTTCGTATACTTATTAAATTTCAATTTATATTTGTCTAAAAACTTTTTTTTAATCAAAGAAAGAGCAGACCCTGAGTTAAGAAAATGACATTTAAGTATCCTTTAAGCCGGAGTGAGGCAGAACGACACCGTAAGAGGACGTTGCACTTTGCGAGCCACCGGTAAATATACCAGAGATGGAACGAACGGCTGTTCGTCGTTAAAAGTTGTGGTTGGTCCATCGCAGCCTTCTTTGTTCAAAAGAAAAGGTTGCATTACGAAGTGACCATCAGTAATTGAGGGTTGCGCGTGGCTGGTTGGTACCCCCCCAGCTACGGAAGGATGTTTCTTGCGAAGGTGCTTTTTTAAAGTCGAAAGAGACTTTGCAACACCTCCGCATTTCCTGCATCTGAATAGTCTTCTGCGACAGGGCGACCGACCAACGGTGAATCCTCTGAATTTGGAACTATGCTGAGTCTGAACGTGAATCAGACAATGATTCCGAGACTTAAATTTTCCGCCACATTCGTAACACTTCCATCTTTTACGGGGAGTAGAAGGTGTCTGTGGTTTATGTTCAGCGTTTTTAGATTCATCATTTGTTTCAGGAGTCTTTTCTGGACTACTTTTATCTTCTTTTTGTAATGGAGGGGTGTCTTCCTTAAAAAGAGGTTTAAAAAAGCCTTGTAGGTGGTGATGCAATAAGTGCTGATGATAAAGTTCTAATGTTGGCATCGTATGAGAACACAGAGAGCACTGGAGACCTTGTGGAGGAGGAATAAAAGGTGTAATCTGGTTGAAGTTTGGAGTATGCGATTTTTCGTGCGCATACAATAAAGCAGCATTCGAACAAGTGATGTGACAAATAGAACATTCAAAGTTTTGTTTTAAGTCTTCATCTTCTTGGTGATTAAAAGTGCTTTCCCCAGGCTCTCATCTGGAGAATTTGCTCCATGATTTTTTATTACATGTATTTGCAAAGCAACTAAGTCAGATAACTGTTGACCACAAATATTACACAAATGATAATTCGGCAATGTGTGTTCCCAATTTGGCATACTGATTTCAATTTTTTTCCATTTTTCTTTACCCTCTTCTCCATGATCACTATTTAAATGTGTCTGCAACCATTTTAGGTTCTTAAAGCGCCTAGAACACAATGAGCACACCTGCATCTCTCCATCGTCAGAATGGCCTTCATTATCCACATTATCTTCCACTAGTCCATGAGTATTTTGCTTATGAACTCTAAGGAAATATTTACTGCACAACTCCTTCTTACATATATCGCATGTAACACCACCCGATGTACCATTTTCAACATTAATTCCATGCATTTTTAGCATGTGAGTTTTCATAAAATATTTATTACACAGTTCCTTATTACATATTTCACAATAGGATCGAGAAGTAGAAATTGGTTTCCTGTCATCTCTACTCTCAATTTCAGCTCTAATTCTATCTAAAAATGAAGTTGGATTGTTTGTCGGGGCAAATATTCCATGTGAACTTAACATATGCTGCTGAAGAATATATCTTGAAAAGAAATCTTTTTTACAAATATTGCAAAAACCCTGATTTTCAGCAATAGGAGTTGACGAGGGAGATGAAATTGGAGTTCCATCTCTAGATGTTCTAGGGGTTTGTGTCTCACTTTGACCACTTACCTCTCCTTGAGGCAAAATACCATGCTCAGTCATTAAATGAGCTCTTAAAAAGTATTTATTTCCAACGTCTTTCTGACAAATTTTACATCTACTTGTTCCTTCTTCTTGTCTGTTTAACTCTAGAATCATAGACTGAAGCTTCCTAAGACCTTGACTGGTATCCGGCTCTTGTGGACTATTTGCACTAAAACTGTTTCTGTTTACATCAGATGGAGAGACTCTTGAAGCTTGAGAAGACGTTGAACACTGATCGGTAGTTTGACTTTTAAACGGTATTTTGAGAATTTCTTCTTGGTCATTTGTGAATTTATTTACCTGGACTGAATTCAAATTCGTATGAATATTAGGGGTTTCTGATTTTGTAACCTGTTGAACTTTCAGCTGCTGTTGTAGTTGTAGTTGCTGTTGTTGTAGCTGATGCTGTTGATGATGATGATGATGTTGTTGCTGTTGTTGTTGCTGCTGCTGCTGTTGTTGTTGGTGTTGTTGCGGTTGTTGTTGGTGTTGTTGCGGTTGTTGTTGTTGCTGCTGCTGCTGCTGTTGCTGCGGTTTGGAAGGTTTTTTCAACTGCTGTTGTAGCTTTTGCTGCTGTGCCTGAATAGACAGTTGACGCAAATGTTCCTGCTGAATTGGCTGCTGTTGAAGTTGAAAAAGTTGTTCTTGTTGTAAGATTTCCTGTCCAGGTCCATGGATATAATACTTATGCATTTGTAATAAATACAGACTTGGAAAAGGTCGGCGGCAGATATCACATTCAATCTCTCCGTCCATTTCAGACATTCCTGATCTCATTTCAAGGGCTTGACGTTCTAAAATCCTGGCCAAACTAAGAGGGGAGTGATCTTTACACTGTTTCGATCTGTCGGAGTATTCGGGTGTATAAATTCCATGCTTTTTAATACGATGTGTTCTTAGAAAATACTTATTACAAAACTCTTTACAACACAACTCACAAAATGCGTCAGGGTTAATTACCCCTAATTGTCGCAACTGATCTGCGGTAAACTTAGTTCCAGAAGGAGCCTGAACCATCGCAGGTTGACCCACTCTCGCAATAAGACCTAGTTCTCTAGAGTTTTCGTCAGTACTACTACCAGCACCAGGTGTTCTAGGAGGATCTGTAACATCTCTCATAGGAGTCTGATTATTTCTACTTTCTTCACATAAATCTTTGTAAATGGAATCATCTTTATCTAAGTCTGGCTTATTCAAGAATTTGTTTGATCGGTCAGTTGGACTTTCACGGCTCATATGACTTAATTCTCTTTCAACTTCTATGTCAGGTCTGTTAGATAGAAATTTGCTTGACTGCTCTTCATTAAAGTGCTGAGGTTCTTCCTTTATTGAAATTGGTTCGCGAATATTATCTTGATGAGGAGACGTTTGAAATTGTGCTGATACACTATCCTGCTTCTGAAAAGATTCTCCCCACGGTCTTCTATCGTCAACAACTGAGTCTTCTCTGTTATCCCAAAATTCGGTATTTTCTTTTTCATTTTCAATTTTCATTTCGTTATCTATTTCTAATAAGGATGAAGAAACTCTTAATCTCTCATTTTCTAAAAGGGCATAATTTCTACGTTCATCTGTATCTTCGATTCTAGATTCTTTTAATTTTTCTTCTCTTTTAGCATCCCATGGGCTAAAATTATCATTAACAGATTCTGGGGACATGTTCTTTTTATCTTTTGATGGTTCTTGAGATGACTCTGAACGATTCATGACATCCTGAGGAGAAGACATAGGAACAATTATATGTGGACCATGAATATTTAACTTGTGGGTGTTTAGTGAGGTACGTGATCCAATATCCTTTCTGCAGGCATCACACCACCCTTCAGGCCTATCATAGCCTGGTTTTCCCATTGGTAAAGGAGATTTTGATGTATTCTTAATTGTAACCTCAATATCTATATTATGTATTTTAGATTTATGTCGTTTTAAGAAATATTTGTTACAAAATTCCTTCTGACAAATCTCACAATAGGCTTCAATATTTATAACACCATTTTTTGAAGTACTACCTAAGATATCACTTTTTGGCAATCCCATTTGAACCTTCTGAATAGAATGAAGGTGAGGAGGAATTAAGGGTCGTAAAGGTAATGCTGACATATTGGCTGTGATAAAAGCGCCTGCAAATGGAGACCCAGGTATGGGTATTGAACTCAAAGGAGACGTCTGAAGAGATGGCACTGTCAATGGAGTAGACACTGCTGAGGTTGAAATAATAGATGATGGGTTATTTGATGTTGCGATTAGAGGTGTGGTTAAAGCACCAGAACTAACAGTCATTTGCGAGCTACAAATATCTGGGCTATATATGCCATGTTTGTTTGCTTTGTGTGTTTTTAAAAAATACTTATTGCAAAATTCTTTGTTACATAAGTCACAATAAGCTTCTAAATTAAATATTTGCGGTTGTCCGTTGCTGACTGGACGTAACGGTTGTTGCGTTGGATGCAGTCGCTCACGTTCATGATGTTGAGAATGTTGTTGTTGTTGTTGTTGTTGTTGTAAAAAAGGCAATAAGAAAGGTGGTGGGCCAAGGGGAACTAGGCCTGGAAGTCCGAACTTGGTATCTCCATAGGAGGAAGGAATGTGGAGTGAAGAAGGAAGAGACACTCCTGGTTCAGGACTTCTTTCTCCATTTTCTCGTATTTGAGAACTTGTTCGCGACTCCCATCTTGGACTAGACAAATTTAAGGGCGTCATCTCTCCTTCTTCTCTCTCTTGAAAATGAAAAGAATCTTCATGATGGCCACTGTCATTTCGTTTACTTAACATATTCTGGTATGTGTTTCGTATGCTTTCTTCACTCAGCATACGACCAATATGATCTTCAATGATATGATGACGTAAACCATCTTCAGAAGACATTTCAATGTGGCAATGAGGGCATTTCAACGCCTCATACTCTCCTTCGCGAGAAGGGTTTGACATTTCAACATAAAAGTTTTCTTGCTGTCTTATGTTGGGAGGACCTTGATTGTCACTGTTTTCCTCTGATGAAGAAACCCTAACTGGTTTGACTTGCTTGCGACGTTTCTTCGATGACGTAGGAGTTGATTCCTCAGCAGATCTTTTGTAATAATAACCTAAATTGTCGCCAATGCTCCCCTCGTCGTCCTCTGTGGTCACTTCTCCGCCGGACACGGAATTTTCTTGTAGTTCAGATTCGGCTAAAAAATGGCTGTAAGAGGAATCGAAAGGATCTTGATGCAGAAAGGAATGAGTGGGACCACCTGATGCAGGACTTAAAGGAGACGGAGAAGTAAAGCCTTCTTGAGGACGAGAATGGGTACTGACGCTATGTGACTCAGGAACTCCTCGAGTAACTAAAGCCTCCATTAAGTTAGAATTGAGGGTGGCGGAGGCCATAGTTTACCGCCGAGTCCTGCAAAAAATAAACAAAAACAAAGTTATTAATGATAGATTTTAACTTCCAAAAGGTTAAGTTCACAATCTGCATAAAGTTCCTAATGTATCATATAATGAGGTACAATCACTCCGTTTCTAATTAAGTTATTCTTTAATTTTTATAATGAGATTATCGTGATAATATTTGAAAGAAATTGAAATGAATTGTCATAAAACAAATTTATTAATCCACAGAGGAAACGATTATAGACCGGAGTACCTTCAGGCTTATTTACCCTCCCTCTCCACCCACCCTTTCTTCCCTCAAAGAGAACTAGGAGGTGTTCGAAACGACTGGTTGATATTTCTTTCGTATGGGTTAAATTTATATTACATTCTCCACTTGTTTATCCGTCATTCTTTATATATATATATATATATATATATATATATATATATATATTATATATATATATATATATATATATATATATATATCAGTGGCGTGTACTCCTAAGATGCAAGGTAAGCATTGCTTACCCTATAAAAATTATTGCCTTCCAAATTAAAATATCTTTGTTTAGTTAACATATTATTTATTTTAATTGTATACAGAGCATTCTGCATTTTTTTTATTTAAGTCTCAGTGAATTTATATCTGCTGTAATAGGAGTCCAGACTTTTGAAACTTGCAAGACGGGCGTTTGCCGCTTGAAAATCTGTCCCTCAAATACGCAACATTCAATTTGCAGTAACGTCGTTCCGCCTCTTGCAGAATGAAATGATATGCCACTGCCAGACGTAAGATGAAAACTATTAATTTAACTTATGTTACTCCCCTTTTTTCCCCAAATCCATGTAAATAACATTCAGATCAATCTAATATGCTGTGGAAAGCATTCTGATGCGAGAATGTCCCCTCAATAATATTTGTTGTTAAATTGGAAGAGAATAATTTTTATAGGGTAAGCAATGTTTACCTTGCGTCTTAGGAGTACACGCCACTGATATATATATATATAATATATATATATAGGGTGATTCAAAAAATGTTAACACTTATATGGGAAAGAATTACAGATGTCATCCAATGAATACTACCAGAGACGTGTCTTAGGGCTCTGGAAGCAACGTTTGACAGAGTTCATACATGCATAGATATCCGTGGACAGCAAGTAGAGACTGTATGAAGCACTGTCTGCATCACAAAACATGTTTGCAAATAAATTGAAAATAAAAAATAGGACCCCCCATGTAAGTGTTAACATTTTTTGAATCACCCTGTACATATATATGCCCTTATACTCAATTCTTTTACAGTCTTTATTTTCATTAATTTATGAGGTAGTATTTAGTTTTAATTTACAACGCGTGTAATAAATCTATTTAAGGGGGTGATCGAAAAGTCACGTGCACCACAACCATTTGTGCATGGTCATGGTGCATAGTGATTTTTCACTCACCCTGTAAAATATTGTAATTTTTCCTTGATCATTACAAAATTTGGATTTTTCCTCAATTTATTCTTTGAAAACTGTAACATAAAAAAAGTACTACTGTTTTATACGCAATAATAATAATAATGAGGTTTGGGATTATCTAACCCGTTTCGTAACGTATGACGGAGGGGACCCACAGCTTTACGTGGGGTCCGAACCACTATCACCACCAAAGTAAACACGGAGAAACACCTCAATGTAATTGGTGAAATCTATCTAACGTCTGAGTCAAGACTAAAAACTTGGAATCTTCGGATCAAATGCCCGTCACTTAATCACTAGGCAAATCTAGTGACGTGGGTCGGGAGGGGTGGAGGGAAAGGGAGGTATTTACGTACAAGTTTTTATAAATAAATAATTTAATAAGATAATTTATATAGACTCCACATTTCACGACTATGTAAAGTAAGGTAATTAGAAGTCGACAATGTAGTAATAAATTCCTTTGTGTTTAAAAGAAAAAAAGGTCACAAATCGATGTCAAGAATGAAGGCCACTAAAAAAATTCGGGGGACACGAGGTATAATTTCACTTTTTAAAAATTTATAACTAAAACAGCGTGAGTCCACGGCGTACGTTATAACACACAATCTAAATTTATCAATTAAAAAAAAATATATATATATATATACACAAAGACTTGGTACTTCTCAGGTTTGTTCCATTTTGCAAGGTGGTTAAAACTGTTTCAACCCCCTTGCAAAATGAAACAGACCTGAGAATTATGGAGTCCTTATATATATATATATATATATATATATATATATATATATATATATATATATACACAGGGCCTATCAGAGGGGGAGCTAGGAGGGCCATTTGGCCTGGGCCTCAAGCTTAAGGGAGGCCTCAAATTTAGAAACGTTCAGGTTTGAATATAATGTTTTGCAGTGAAAGTAATAATTGGGTTTAGCTATATGGGCCTCAAAAGCTGGAAGTGGCCCGGGCCTCTCTGAACCTCTGAGACGGCCTGTAATATATATTATATTGAACTGACAATGACATAAATAAGTGCGAAGCTGGATTATTTATTTAATTTAATTTGGCCCTTAAGCTTTAGGCTTTACTGGGCTCTTAATTAAAACTAAAACAAATAGTTATTATTAATAATACATGAATAATGAATAAGAATTATTAATTAAGGTATGTATTAATCTTTTAAATTATTATTATCGATATAACAAATGAAAAGTCATTATTGAAGATATTACACCAATGCCATACGAAGAAATCAATATTATACATGAGAGATAAGAAATGAACAATTACGAGTAATGTACATTTAACCCTAAATTACATACGAGAAATGAATAAATAGTTTGTAATGTACATTAATCCTAGATTTTTATTAGTATTTCATTATTAATCGAGCTTTCAACTTGGTTTTAAACGAATTTACATTCACAGTTTTTTTTGTTTTAAACGAATTTACATTTTATATATATATATATATATATATATATGAGCTAACCGATGATCTAAAAGAAATATCTGAAATATTGAGAGCTCAATATGAATCAGCGTTCAGTACCTAAACTACAGACAAACCAGTACTTGACAGAAATACAGGGTGGCCCAAAAGGTACCTACCAACATTAACTTGCATTTTCTTCGTAGCGAATGAATAGAATTCGATGAAAATTTGCTGACACACTATACTACTTACGCCATTTGTTTAACATCAGTTTGGAGAGAATGTCATTGGTTTGGACTATCCGAAGCACTATGGAAACGGCATTGATTGGCCTGCATATTCGCCTGATCTCAACCCGTGTGACTTCTTTTAGTGGGGGTACCTCAAAGATAGAGTTTACCAGAGCAACCCAAGGACTTTGGAGCTGAAATAATCGATTGAACGTCAAATCGTCGATATTCCGACAGAGGTTCTCCACAGCGTGGTATCGAATTTTGGGATGAGGTTGCAAAAAATCGTCGAAGTGGACGGACAGCACATCGAACACATTGTCATATAAATGGCTTGAGATGCTGATTTGAATGGCGTTTGAACTATCTTTGTACTCTCAATAGTTTTGGTGAAATAAAGGCTTAAACTTGGTAGGTGCCTTTTGGGCCACCCTGTACCTCTTTTGAAGAGGAATTAAATGGAGAATGTATAATTGATTTTGAATTTGCAGCGGAAAATATAGCGAAAGCTATAGGACAAGTGAAATCACATTCAGCTGCAGACCCGCACAAATGGAATGCCTTGTTGATTAAAAACTGTAACAACGAAATAGCTACACCCCTTTACTGGATATGGAGAAGACCCTTGGATACAGGGGAAATACCGAGCATACTAAAAAGAGCGAACATTGTTCCTATATATAAAGAGGGGTATAGGTCTCAAGTAAATAATTACAGACCGGTGTCACTGACATCACATTTCACCAAAATATCTGAGAATAGTCAGAGAGAAGATATATGACTTTTTGGAGACAGGAAAGATTCAATGAGAACCAGTACAGAGTCCAATCAGGAATATCGTGCCTATCACAACTAATAGACCACTATAACAATATCATAAATGCACTTCAGAGCAATGATAACTACGATGTAATATACATGGATTTGGCTAAAGCATTCGATAAGTGTAATCATGATACAAAATGAAACACATGGGAATAACAGGTAAAGTGGGCAAATGGATCTACAACTTCCTCAGGGGAATGGCAGCAAGCCGTAAAAATTCAAGGTATATCATCATCAGGATGGGAAGTACGATGCTCATTTCCACAAGGAACAGTATTAGCCCCACTCCTATTCATTATCATGCTGACAGACGTAGACAATAAAGTAGACGACAGCAGTATAGTAACATCCTTTGCTGAAGATACAAAGATCAGCAGAAAAATCGGCAATGCAGAAGTGGAAGCACTACAGAAGGATACAAACAAAATATACAAATTGTCAAAAGACAATAACATGAATTTTAACACCGAGAAATTTCAGCTCTTGAGATATGGAAGAAATGATGAACTTAAACATACATCATACTATGCCACAAATAGACAGGAAATTCAGAGAAGTACGAAACCAAAAGATTTATGGGTAATAGTGACCGGTGATGCAAAATTTGAAACAGGATCAGATAGCGATAAACAAAGTAAAAAGAGTTACGGGACAGCGACTAAAAACCTCCAGAAGAAGGGATGATGAGGTCCCTTGCCGTAAACACTGATCATACCAAAACCTGAGTACTCTGTCTTGACGCCCGATAGAAAAAGGAAGAAATTAATAAACAAGAAGGACTCCAGACTGATGGCTGTAAAGAACTCAACTACTGGGAAAGACGACATAAATTAAATCTGTATTCACGCTGGAAAGAAGAGAGAGATACATCATAACTTACATATGAAAAATGATCGAAAAACTGGTACCTAACTCAAACTAAACCCAATTAATATTCAAAGAACATTGGACAATAGGAAAGGTAGCATGTGTAGTGTTCCCAAACTAAAGGCCCGACAAGAAACACCCTCAACACTGAAGGAAAATAGCTTGACTGTCAAGGGGCCAAGACTTTTTAACCAGCCTCCAAAGGGCCTCAGGAACGTCACAGGGGTCAAAGTAGTTGAAATCGTCAAAAGAAGAGTAGATATCTGGTTCAGAACGGTACCAGATGAGTTGCGTGTGCCTGGTATGTGCGATGGAGATCACAAGAAAGCAATTCGTTCCTCCATCAAGCCAGGCCTAGAGGTGGAGCCACCACCTTGACCTTCGTGTGAAAAAACTGACGCACGGAACTTTTACCAGGTTCACCAGTTATATATATATATATATATATATATATATATATATATATATATATATATATATATATATATTATATATACAGTATATATATATACCGGGTGTCCGAGAATTATCTGTACAATTTTTGGCTGTTATTAAAAGTCAACCATGAAGTGTAGAAATTCCAGTGTTGTCCCATTTTACAGAGAAACTCATTAAGTTTTTTCTGATAACAAGTTTTGACAAGTTTTTTATTTTTTGTACGCGGGTGACAGACATTGATGATTTAAAAGCAAGAATCACAGCTGCTATTGAGCGAATTGATGTGGATATGCTGCAGCATACATGGCAACATTTGGATTATCGATTGGATGTTTTGCGAATCACTGATGGTGCACATATCGAATGTTTGTAACAACGTTACTTTAATAAAAGAAACTTTTGAAAATACAGATTCTAAATAATCTTGTTTAAGAATTTTACGTGTGTTATCAAGAATTTTATTAAAAGATGAAGTTGTACAGATAATTTTCGGACACACTGGAATTTCTAAAAAACTTGTCAAAACTTGGTATCAGAAAAAACTTAATGAGATTCTCTGTAAAATGGGATAACACTGGAATTTCTACACTTCATGGTTGACTTTTAATAACAGCCAAAACTTGTACAGATAATTCTCGGACACCCTGTATATATATATTAATATCCAAAAAAATGTGACACCGTGTACGTAAAAATGTAAATATTTTACATCGTAAAGTTGATGTGTACGAAAAGTTTTTCTAATTCGATGCCGACTTGAACAAACAACAATAAACCAAAGATACAATTACCGAAAATGGAAGTTGTATTGATTAGTATATGTGCGAAGCTTCTCATTCCTGAGTTACTACTGCATGGTTATCTTGAGCAATGCCTAAGAACAACTACAAAAAAGCTGATAAGATAAGAGTTTTTGCAAGAACAATGAGAAGAAGGCTTAAGAAACGTGGTATGGACTGCATTTGACCATCTATAAAGCCGTTGTTAACAATAAAGATGCGTGCAAAGAGATTGCAGTGAACACGAAAGTACAAATTCTTCACTGTGGACAACTGAAAACAGGACAGGTGTCGGGACTGTACAGTTCCTTTTTAAAAAAATGTCACTTAAAATTTGTGTTTCATCTTCAGGGATGATCTATAATATTCACGCACTTCACAATCACCTCTAAAGAATATAACTAACGTTACCTACTAACTCTGCTGTTATAATATACTAGACACCGGCTTTACAAAATAAAAAATATTACAGCTATGAATAGCTTTGTATGTTTACAAGTGTGACGTTCATTATCTACGCCGGTATTGTTTTCGTACGTTTTCTTGAGACGATAAAATTTTAGTTCATTTTTCTCAGGTAATATTTAGTGACGAATCTCATGTTTTGGTTTCCGGAGTTCGAACACCTTTCGTAAGGATAATGAAGGATGCCGAGAGATCAACTATTCACCCGTCTTGCACCACGCAGCATCCTGAGAAAGTTATTGTTTGGTCTTACTTTGAAATGCACGCAACAGGAGAATTTTTTTTTTCTGTGATTGGAGTGATGAATTGCTAAAAATATACAGTATATAAATGTTGAAAGAAATATTGTTGCCTCTCCTTAACAACTACTTTGGACGCAGAAAATGGATGTTTCAACGAGATTTGCTACCATTTCATACAGCAAATGTGAAAAGTTTTTTCGAGAAAAATATCATCGAAGTATTAGATTAGGCCAAATATCACCAGATCTGAATCCAATACAAAATCTTTGGTCAATCTTGATGAGACAAATGCAAAAGGAAGACATTTCAACCAAGGAACAGCTTATAAGACTCTTTCGTGAGTGCTGACTGAGTGATCCAGAAATTACCAATATTTGTAAATCATTGGTGAAGTCAATACCAAGAGGAGCTGAAGGGGTTTTGAAACCAAAACAAGGGGTCACACAAAGTATTAGAATAAAAATGCTTTCCTGGCATACTTCTATCTCAGTCCTAAATATAATATATATCTCAAATTTCCATTAGATGGTAACGTAAAGGAGTTTCCCATTTCTTCCGGCCAGTAGTATATATATATATATATATATATATATATATATATATATATATATATATATATATATATATATATATAATGAGATGAGAGCTATAGAGACAAATCATCAAAAGTAACAAAAGTATAAGGTTGTAACATAATAATTGAGGGGTCCCGCGTCTTAAGGTACCTAAGCGCCAAAATTAAAATTCGCCAGAAATCGCCTCCAAAGTTCAGCAATATTCTAGCAAAAGTATCTCTGTTATTAATTGAGCTAGAACGTTCATTTTTGGCTAAATTAGAGTTCTAAGTATGCTATTGAAGATGTTGATGAGTTTTTGGAATAGATTTTCATATTTTATATTTTATATATTTTTTTTATTTTTTTATTTTCTTATTATGCCGAACTTTGGGTGAACTTTTGGCTGGCGATAGAGGTGAAAAAAGTAGTTCGCTTCATAAGGTTTTCAACCATACTTCTAGTGTCGTAAGGTCATTATAACCCAAACCACGCGATAGAGGAAGGGTGAAAATAGTGATATCCATCAAAAACACGTTTTCGCCTGTTGTGGCGCTTAAGTACCTTAAGACGCGCGACCCCTCATATATTCTGCTCGATTTTTTAGTTAATTCAGAACAAAAATTAAAGGACTTATAAGGACAAATTTGCTCGAATTTTTAGTTTATTCACAACAAAAATTAAATGACATAATGACAACTTAATCATTAATATAATTCACTTCTTTTTCTATAACCTCCTCCCACCTGTAGAAAAGTTTTTTTATGCCACGTTCGAAGAAATCCCTTGGTTTCGAGTTAAAAAAAAAGCGATCACTTCGTTTTCGATAGCTTCCCTGGATTGCAACTTTTGTTCATCTAGGTGGTGTTGCAGACTTCTGAATAAATGGTAGTCTGAAGGTGCGATGTCCAAAGAATAAGGTGGATGAGGACATTTTTTCCCAACCAAATGCCTCCAATTGGGCAGTGGTGATTCGAGCAGTGTGAGGGCGCGCGTTATCCTGGTGGAATAGAATACTGCGATTAATTAATGCAGGACGTTTTTCTTGTAATGCCATCTTCAATCGTTGGCGTTGATGGCTGTGATTGTTTGGTTATCTGGCAGAAGCTCAAAATGAATAATTCCTTGCATATCCCACAAAACGCATATCAAAATTTTCTTTGGATGGGGTCCATTCCTTGGCTGAAGTTCAGGCTTTGTTTCATGGCTGAGCCACTGATGTCGACGCTTAATATTGTTATAGAGGACCTATTTTTCATCCCCATTGACGATCTGATTAAAAAACGGTGCCTGCAGTTGCCGAGAATGCAGTGATGTGCAAATATCGATTCGCTGTTGAAGATTCGCTTGTGACAAATCATGCGGAACCCATTTTCCAACCTTCACTACTTTTCCTAACAGCTTCAAATGACGATGAATGGTCATATGGCTAACGCCGAGTTGCGGGCCAAGTTCTCTTACAGTTACCGTTGGGTTTTCCTCCAGTGTTGCTTTCAGCAACTCTTCATCTAACTCATTTGGTCGTCCTGTTCGTTGATAATCTTTCAGACTGAAGTCTCCATTTCTGAACTTCTCAAATCATCCCCGACACATCCATTCGCTCACAACATCATTTCCATAAACTCTTTGAATGTTTTTTGCGGATTCACTAGCGTTAGATCCTTTATGGAACTCATACAGCATTACATGTCGAATATGCTCTTTCGTGGGTTCCATGTTTTTTCAATTATTGTAATATCGTAGGAGTAGCGTTGTAACTGTATGAAAAACACAAGAGAAAATATTCATTAGCCTAATCCTACACTAGCCTAAGCCTACACTAGCCTAAGTCATTCTGTATCATTCTGTATCGTGATAAAACCTGTGCGAACCTGTCGCCGCGTGTATTTTGCAAAATTTCTAAAATTATTTCACATTATCTTGAGGTTATTCTATTATCTATCGTCCGTTTTCTAATCGAGCAGAATTTATGTTACAACCTATGGTCGACCCCTCTGCAGCTTCCCGTCTCATTTGCGGCATTTGGTGAAGGAGGGAATTGCTGTCTGATCTCCTCCTGCCCTCGTAGCCAGCCACGCATGGCTGGTCAGGGACTTTGCACAGGAATCTGTCCAGCTGGTTCTTGAAGTTATTCAGGTCGGTGTGCTGGAGATTCCTCACTTCTTTTGGAAGGACATTGAAAAGCTTTGGGCCTCGTATTCCGAGGGTATTTTCCATCCTCGTTTTCATGGCCCCTTGTCCCACCGCAGCTGGGACCGTACAAAATCTGCCTCTTCTCTCATTCCAGTTTGTTTCTATTTCATTTCAAAGGTTAAGGACAGAGCCCTCAAGTATTTTCCATATGTATATTATTGTGTACCGCTCGTGCCTTCTTTCGAGAGAGTAGAGTTTCAGTAATTGTAGTCGAAACCAGTAGTCTTCACCTTCCGTTTCCTCTACCTTCCGTTTCCTCTATCTTAGTTGTAAAAGTCCTTTGTATTGCTTCAATGTTTGCAATGTCTCATTTTCTGTATGGGCTTGTGAGTACTGAGCAATACTCAGTTACTGGTAGGACTAGACTCTTCCATAATTTGAACATGATGTTTGCTTTTCTGCTGCGGAAGCTCCTCCAGATGATTCCCATTATTTTTCTAGCCGTCGTAATTTTGATGTTATAGTGCTCTCTGAATTCTGCTTCCGACGATATTATTACTCCAAGGTCTCTGACTCGTGGATTTGGTGTTATCTGTTTGGCCTGTAGCTCCTCGTTATTACCATATCTTAGAAGTTGGAATTTTTGTTCGTTGAACTTCATATTGTTGTCTTCTGCCCACTGGAATAATCTTTCAATGTCGTTTTGTAATCTTTCTATGTCACCTTCGTTCAATATTTCCTTGCATATCTTTGTGTCATCCGCGAAACATGATACAATACTGTCATTGATATCTGCATAAATATCTGCGATCATTATTAGGAACAGCAAGGGAGCTAGTACTGTCCCTTTTGGGAGAGAGCTCTCTACTTCCGATTTGACTCTATTTACCACCACTCTTTGTGTTCTTTGCGTCAAGAAATTAAATATCCATCTTCCTAGCTTTCTAGTAATTCCTGTATTCTTAAGTTTATGTGCTATAATTCCATGGTTACATTTTTCGAAGGCTTTAGCAAAGTCAGTATAGATTACATCTATGTTTTGTCCTCGACATAGTGTTTCCAATATTTTCTCCTGGTGATCTAATAGCTGCGATAGGCATGATCTTCCAGCCCTGAAACCATGTTGATTTGGGTTGGATAAGTTCTTTTCTTGTATATATATATATATATATATATATTATATACACTCGTATATAAGCGCCTCGGTGGTGTAGTGGTTAGCGTCGCTGACTACGAATCCATCGGCCCCGGGTTCAAGACCTGGTGACGGCAGCCGGCGCGCAGCAAAACCCAGCTGTTCATCTTTCCACACAATAAAGAAAGTGGTTGGTAGATAAATGGGTGGCCTAGTGGTTAAGACGCTGGGTTGCTGGTGGTGCGTGGTTCGGATTTCACGTTAAACTGTAGGTCTAAGGTGGAGTGAAAAGCTTGACCTTCGTCAGAATGAACAATTTGGGCGGAAGCAAACCAAAGGTATACTGTGTATATATTACCGCTCAAAAGTTTGGAAGGGTGTGTAAGTTTCTCGTTCACATTTCACGCTTTATGATAAGGCGTCTTATCCTATATCAAATATATTGTATCTAGAACACTTAATATTTTAATTTGCTGAGGTTGAATTTCGCTTTTCTTTCAGAGTAAATGTAAACATGGCCCTTAGAAGAGATATAAATAACGCTAAAATGCGAATGATATTAGAGGGGCCCAGTTTGACTGGTGGCTCAGTCGCCGAGACTGTCCCTGTTTCACGAAGAATAGTGTGCAGGGGTAATCACCAAGAAGAGCAATTACCAATAATAATAATAATAATAATAATAATAAATTGCATCAAATAAGCACAATAGTGAGCTAATAGTAACACTGAAACAACTTGACAAAACAGCATTGTCGCGAATTGTGAAGCGTGACCGGAAACCTACAGCACCAAATCTTATTTGTTTAATTCTTTTCTAGTTATTTTGACTGCGACAATGCATGGTCGTAGTTGGGGACTACCATTAATTAAGCTTTGTACAGACTTTGATGCAGTTATCCTCGGTTCACGATTTACATTCGTTTCGTCAATGTTGGTTTGCGCTCACCGTTACGCTCGCTTGTACCTTTTTTATTGCCGTCCATGATATCATGACCTTGGAGGCTATAGTCCTCTTGCAACATGGACCATCTCGACGATTTTGGTCACTAAGGCACCATCCAAACGGACCCCCTCTATATTATGCCCGTCTTAAGGTAATTTAAATCTCTTCTAAGGGCCATTTTTACATTTACTCTGAAAGAAAAGCAAAAATCAACCTGAGCATATTAAAATATTAACTGTTCTACCTACAATACGGATCCATAGATCAATTTGATACAGGATATGAGGTCTTATCATGAAATGTGAAACATGAACGAAGAACCTACAGACGTTTCCAGACTTTTGAGCGGTAGTATATTTGGAAGGGATATATATATATATATATATATACCCTTGGTTAACCTTGGTTTTGCTTCCGCTCAAATTGTTCATTCTAATGAAAGTCAAGCGTGTAACTCCACCTTAGACCTACAGTTTAACGTGGAATCCGAACTACGCCTCACCAGCAGCCCAGCGTCTTAACCA
Organism: Bathynomus jamesi; assembly: GCA_023014485.1. Classification (NCBI taxonomy): domain Eukaryota; kingdom Metazoa; phylum Arthropoda; class Malacostraca; order Isopoda; family Cirolanidae; genus Bathynomus; species Bathynomus jamesi. Next base: position 82,726 of record JAJOZX010008279.1, read on the forward strand.
CTAGGCTACTCAGGGTATCCATTTATCTACCAAACCAATTTTTTTTTATTGTGTGAAAAGATGAACAGCTGGGTTTTGCCGCGCGCCGCCTGACGTCACCGGGTCTCGATCCCGGGGCCGATAGATTCGTAGTCAACGACGCTAACCACAACATTTTAACCATAATTAACAATGATTAATGATCAAGGATCATACAAGTTTTTATACACAATTAAAGTATTCTATTTTGGGTCTAACTTCGAAATTAAAAAAAGAAAAAATGTTTCCTTTATTATCTCCCGTCAATCATTTCAGAATAAATATAGAAAATATTTTATGAATAATTCTATAAATACAATTTTATGTCTTCGCTCTTTGTTATTCCTTTCATACAAAATGCAAATAACATTATAAGCTACTGTAAATACATTTTCTGTTCTCAACTTCTTGACTTCGTTTAAAATGCAATAACCGTACTCAAATAAAATGATAAAGACAGAGGGAATTAAGTGAGAAACTATATGGGAGCTTGCGGGACTCGAGGTCAGTGTTCGTAGCTCAGTTGGTAACTCCGTTTCCATATAAGTAAAGTGAAGACTGAGATCAGAGGTTCGATTCCTGATGGTTTTGGTCATAATAAAGGGCCGCATTAGTATTGCCCGAGCGCTGTGCCAATTTGTGGCCCTCCTCACTGGATTATTAGTGGGACTCGAACCAGCATCGCGGGTTCTACAGTAGATGGCGTGATCAGTAAAATCGGTGACTGAAACCGCGTGACCCTAGCTCGAGTCCCATTAGCCTCACTGCGCTGAGGCCTTAAATAGCTACAAATCATATCACCTAAAATAACAAAATGTGAACAAAGAAAACCATCTGTAGTGTCATTATCGTAGAGACACTGACCCTACAACGCCCTCCATAAAAGAAAGAGAAGTAATAATTGTCTTCAGATCGAATACTCGATATTTTGCGGCCGTTTAAAATTGTTCATTGTATTTGGTTGATCAGTCAGTAATCGGTAATCGGCCTTTTCCTATATCGGTGCCACTTTATGACAGAGAGAGAGAGAGAGAGAGAGAGAGAGAGATTCTGACAAAGTACGTGGGCCAAACCATAACAGAACGTTCGATTTCAATGGTTAAAAATCCTTTAGTATGATTGATGCAGGTACAGCAACAAAGAACTGCAACAAGCGATGATACTCTCAACTAATCAACTAAATGGAATAAAATTTAGATTTATTTAATTTATTTTGGGTTTCATTTTAAGGAAATCGCTTCAAAGAGTTTTTTGAAAAAGCAAAATTGAAAAAAAATAATGCAAAGGTTCATTGAGGACGTTTCCAAGCAAAGCAAAGTTCCAATTCTTTACTAAGTTCATATTCTTTACCAAAAAGTTAATGTAGAGTTTGATTCTATAAACTGTTCTATAGTGATGAGTAACCGGGAGTTATCATAGCTTAAGATACGCTTGAGTGAAGGTCAAGTCATTTAATTTCACAGTTTTACACGCTTTATGGTTCGCACACCCGTAGCACACTGGGTAACACCGTTTCTCTATAAGCGAAGTAAAGACTGAGGTCGGGAAATCGAATCCCGACAAAGCTAGTAATAATAATAATGAAATTAGAGCAATGGGCTCCCTATAAGCGAATGAGGTCGAAGGTTCGAATCCCGATGGTGTTTGTTAATAATATAATCCGGGAATGTACCAGTTCCTGGTCCTCCTGAGTAATTATTCTTATGACTCACCTTCTGAAAGCAAGTCATCCATTTATCCTTTTAAAAACGTGCGCGCGCATGTTTCTTATTAAAAGAAATTCAATAACATCATTAACAGTAGCGCAGACAAACAACTGGCTCATAGGACAGATGGTTATACAGGGTGTTCAAAAAGTCGCACTAAAGTCGGAAAATTTATTTATTTACAATAAATGTATAATAAATAAATTTTACATAAATTATACATTTATTGTAAAAAAAATAATTTTTCCAATTGTAGTGCGACTTTTTGAACACCCTGTATTAAAGATATCTAGTTACTCGTACATATTGCTAACAGGATGCGTGGTACGAAAATGAAGAGTAAAAAATTCTATAACAAATAAAATGGCAATTTTAATAACACTATGTTAAATTTTCGCGTCTCGCGCGCGCGTGTGACATTCAAAATATATACAAATCATTCTGTCTTTCTTATAACCATCGTTTGGTTAGTTTTGGTTATGATTTGTTAATACTAATTTTAACTATCATTTTAATAACCCAAACAGAAAAATGAGTTGGTCTAAAATAAA
>JAJOZX010008279.1:87500-95000 GCA_023014485.1 Bathynomus jamesi
ATATATATATATATATATATATATATATATATATATATATATATATATATATATATATATATATATTAGGAAATTCCAATTAAAAATAAAAATAATTTGCAATTAATTTTAGCCTCTTATTATATAATTAGGATTTTTTTTAAGTGTATACCTTTCAGTACGGTTATTGTACTGTTTACATTACATATATATATATATATATATGAGAAAATTAAGTGTGAATAATTCATAGTCTTTTTGAAGATTTGCAATTTTGAAATGTGCAATTGTTAACTAATCCTATTCTAGTTTTGAGATTCATGAAGAGTTTCCTCTGCCTTGTAATTATCCTCTAATTGGCAAGCGAGATGGACTGTTCTTCTTATTTTAATTGGTATAAAGTCCAAACTGGACTTCATTTACTGACTTTAAAATATTGTCTGTCGTATATATATATATATATATATATACGTAATCAAGTAAATTTATTGAGAGCACTATATTTCTTTCAACGTAAGACTAAATATGGAGATTGAAGAATTTTATATATAGAACATAGTCTATATATTTTTATCGTATAAGTACATTTATAGGTCATTATATGAATTTCTATATTATATTCGTGATTATGACGTGTTTTATTAGCTCAATAAAGCAGCTTGGCCTCGGGTCGAGTAATGGACAGAGTCTTCTATATCTTTGCACATTTAAACAATGCTCCCTCCTCCCAATACTCATGAAATTATTTGTTAAGAAGCGGGAAAATAGCGCTTATGTCCCCCTGAATTAAAGGTTATTTACCTCCAAATAGGCAAACACGCGTCAATCAGAGGATGCTTTCTACTGAGAAAAACGCTTAATATATCCAAATGGCGTGAAGATATCAGATTACATTACGACTCGTCCTCTCCCAAACCAATTCCCAAAATCTCGATTTGAAATTAAATAAAATAACGAAAGAAAATACAACCAAATACAATAATTTAATCAATCAAAATATTTCTATAGCTTTCATATGATCAACTTCAAAGTCTTCCCCTCACCGCAGAGATTCCCGTTTTCCTTGCTAAGAGGGGAGAAATGGGCGGGGCTAAGCGTTGGAGAAAGACCGTGATTGGCTCTCGGAATCCTCCGAGTCCGAGGGGGAAAGATGCAGAAAATGAGAAATAAATATGGAAGGGGATGTCATATTTACATGAATATGGAATAAGAGATCTCTTTTCAAAGTATTGAAAATGTTTGCAATTTTATTTCCTTAGCTAAAAGAGGTTCACAGAGATATATCTTCGAATCCTGTGTATGTAGATTGCGTTTGCTTTAATGCAAAAGAACTTATTTACAATCGCATCTCGTCTTCCCCCTTTACCCTCCCCCATTACCCTCTTTCGCTCCATCTCCCCACCCCGCTTCCTTCGCAAATCTGGCGTCGTCCTAGCTCATAGTTCTAACTTATTACTTAGATTTGAATTCTTTTCATTCATTTTCTAATTCTGATTATTAATTATAACGAATTCTAAAGCATTGATGTAAGACGGAGTGAAGTTTGAAGCCGATTCGTGCCTTCTTTAAGCTACAAATTTGATGTTTCTTAACATCATCAAGAAATTCAATCTTTTTCAGTTCATATTTTGATTCTCGCCTACCTTCTTGGTTTAAAATACGATACAAAATTCTCTCTTTGTACAACATCATATAAATACAACTATCTATCACCCTGAAAATAATATCGATTAAATGAAAATGGTCTTTTAAAGGGGGTCAAAGCGAAACAGTACAGTATTTTAAACCTAAAATATGCAGACCATAACCATGAAATATATATATATATATTTTTTTTTTAACAGGAATATCACTTTTATTATACTATAAACAGACTACAAGTACCATAAAATACCTTTTTTAAATTAAAACAAAGCGAACAGTAAATCAAAACAAGTCATTTATATTCGCTTTCGAAATATAAGATTCAGAAAAATATATTATAATTTAAAACATGCTTTTGGAGTATATTTATTTTTTATTAATTATACTCTCCTTCTGACTTATTTTATTCATAGAATTTTTTTTAGTTTAATTTATTTATATATATATATATATATATATATATATATATATATATATATATATATATATATATATATATATATATATATATATATATTGTCTAAAATTCAATACAAATTTCTAATTTTAAAATCGGCTCAATTTTATTTTAGAAAATTTTACTTAAAAATATTATTGATTTTTATTAAAATTTTTAGTTCAGATTTTTTAATATATATATATATATATATATATATATATATATATATATATATATATATATATATATATATATATATATAATGCCATGTTTCCACTAATCAAATTAATTTAAAATAGTAATCGAATTGATATTCAAGTGAATTTATTCAAATTCCTCGTCCGTGCGATGGAAAAATTGAAATAAATACGAAAGTACTCGGAATAATTGTCATATTTTGTTGTGGGTGTTTAGAGCACCTCTGCATTGCGATGAAGTCGTCATATATTCATAAATCAAAGTGTGACTTTCGTCCGAAATTTTAAATTCAAAAGCCACAAAATATATAAGGAAAGATTATAACGGATTAGAGGGATAATGGTGAGGAGGGGCCCAGAAGTTATAACACAACGCTAACGCCAGTTGATGCGATCCATTGCGATAATTCCTGGATTATTATTATTAGTATTATTAATCAGCACCATCTGGATTCGAACCCCGACCTCAGTCAGGAGAGTTAAAAGGTGTTACTACTGAGCATGCCCTCTGGCAATTCGAGGGATTCCAGAGAAATGCATCATAGACATGGATTCATTTCAAATAAATTAGTTAAAATTCATTAACGAATTTACAAAGACAAACTTATACGTATATATATATATATTATATATATCAGACTTTATTGGCAAGAGATTAATCACGCCAAAATACAATATATATATATATATATATATATATATATATATATATATATATATATGACGTAAAATATAAGAGTTTTAATTTTGTTATGGAGAGTCCATTCTGTCGTGGAGATGTTTTGAACGAATGCTTGCCTCAAGCACACTTTATGAATTATGCTTGATTGTGAAAAGGAGCGAGCGAGCGTCTCGTCTCTGGAAGGCGACTTCCTGTTATGCTTCCGATCGCCGCTCGACCCTCGCCGTGATCGATCGTATCAGACACATCAGCACACACCTCCATCGGGCGTAATTAAGCTTTAGAACAGGAAAAAATAATAATTACGGAACTTCAAGTCCGGATGTCCATTTTAAATTCACTTCCGGCTTTAGTACTCTCCGGGCGCGAGCGACAGTTTGAGAAAAATCTCATCTTTTTTTCTTTTTCTTTTTCTTTATTTGCGTCCAATCATTTTCGGTGGTTTTAAAAATGTTTGGACGAAAGGAAGGAAGTATTTACCGAATTTCCAATCGAATTTCCTTGAGTTCTGTTTCGAGACTGAAGAAATAATATACTACAGCGCGTTTCTTAATGACAAACGTTTAATGAATGCATCTCCGTGTACGTCGGAGATCTCATATATATATATATATACACACACACTGTTTTTGATTACGGGACAATATCATTAACATTAAATAAACATTACGTTAACTTTAATAAATAATAAATTACTTAAATTTTTTTCAAAAACTCATTTAACAAAATTCATTCGGAATATGTCCCAAACCGTCCCCCTTCAATAAATGCCCTTTGACACGCGAAACACTTCCGCTCGGCCCCTCGATCCTTCCCCTTCTCGTCGGGATGCCCTACCTTCTCGCATACCACCTACGACACATTTCCGGTAACACTTACACACACCCACTCACTGCCATGCAACTCCACCGCCCACTTCACCGCTGTTGCCCTTATTACGCCCTAACACCCTTGCGCACACACACACACACACACACACACACACATATATATATATATATATATATATATATATATATACATACACAGAGTGGGTCAAAAGTTCTGTCTCAAAAATATAGTGTATAGTTAGTTTGGAGGCAGGACTTTTGATTCACCTCGTATATATATATATATATATATATATATATATATATATATATAAGGGGGGGAGGGGGTAATTTAACATGAATACTTCAACATTCAACCATTCCCAACCTTTACACAATTAGATTAAACCCCCCCTCGTATAATAACCTGGTAAAATGTGTTTAAATTTTTGTATATTTTAGCCATTATCTTGCCTCTCTACATTTCATGGAACTTTTTAAAAATTATCATAGGACTGCATAAGTATATTGTATAAAATCTTTTATTCACTATATTTGTTCAATTTTTTTACTTTTCGTTTTTAGCACTGATGATGGAAATTGGATTTCAGAAACGTTTCACTAATAAACATGTACCACCTTCTCGTCCTCTTATTCCTTGCTAAATAGCGGTTCCCCAAGAACAAACCCTTCAATCAAGTTATATATATGAAAATGAAAAAGTTTATTGGCAGACTATAGTCCATATGACAAATATTATTAATACAATGAAGGTTCACATACTAAGGATAGAATTATATACAGTTGATTAGAAATAATAAAGTAATGTCGAAGTTAAGTCGAACTACAGACGGACGTTTTCGTACCAAGAATTCCATAACTTAGAGGATAAACGGCAGGATTCATAGATAGCTTGGATAATCGGGTTGGTTGATTTTTTAATTCTTTGCATCAGACTGTATTGAGCACGTCTTGTTACCTCCGGGAAGCTCGGGTCATTGCGGGTAGCAAATATTTGCCAGAACCTTTTTTACAATTCACACAGAGTTGCTGTCCGTAAATATTACTGTAGAAAGTACGAAAGAGAGTATCTTTAACTGCACTTGTACAGAACCGAAAGTTCCTTATGGTTATATTCGCTTTAGCACAAAGGCTTCGAGATTGTTTTCTTATATCCGAGTCATCACTCAAGGAGCTTGTAATAGTTTGACCCAAATACTTAAACTCTTGTACTTCCTCAATTACTTCATCATTCATTTTAAACCTACAGAATATCAGCTGGCTGCTTACAGCTTTTAGGATGAAATTGCATAACGTTAGTTTTTTGTAACATTAAAAAGAATATCATGTTTCTGCGAATACACTTCGCAGACTTTTAGTAGCCGATCCAGACCTTTAACAGAGGGACTTATTAACACCATATCATCGGCATAAACTAAGTTATTTATCCTTGTGTTATCTATACAACATCCCACTGCTGTCTCATTAAGTGAAGCAATTAATCCGTCAATATACACATTAAACAACATAGGGGAGAGCAAGGAGCCTTGTCTCACCCCGCAAGAGGAGCCAAAATATTCGGCTAGTACATTGCCCCACCTAACGTAAAAGATTGGTGGGAATACCAAAATTTCACTAAATTTAATATGTACATGGGAACCTTCCTGTCTTCTAGTTTTGCAAATAAAATATTGTGGTTCACTCTATCATATGCCTTACTTATATCTAGGAAACAGCTATAAATAGTTGAATTACTGTCAATGTATTTAGATATTGTTTCTTTAAGTACATAGATACACAGGTCAGTTGAGTGGGACCTTTTAAAACCAAACTGATTAGGAGTTGTCCATAGGTAATCATTTAATCGGAGTAACAAGAGTTTTTCTAGTGGTATATATATATATATATATATATATATATATATATTATATATATATATATATATATATATATATATATATATATATATTATGTATGTATTATATATATATAATATATATATATATATATATATATATATATATATATATATATATAATATATATATAATATTCTTTTTAATGTTATAAAAACTAAGGTTATGCAATTTCATCCTAAAAGCTGTAATCAGCCAGCTAATATTAGGTTTAACATGAGAGGTGAAGTAATTGAGGAAGTACAAGAGTTTAAGTATTTGGGTCAAACTATCACCAGCTCCTTGAGTGATGACTCAGATATAAGAAAACAATCTCGAAGCCTTTGTGCTAAGGCGAATATGACTATAAGGAACTTCCGGTTCTGTACAAGTGAAGCTAAAGACACTCTCTTTCGTACTTTCTGCGGTAATATACGTATATGGACAGCAACTCTGTGTGAATTATAAAAAAGGTCCTGGCAGAAACATAAATTTGCCGTACAACAGGTCTTTTAGACTCATACATAAATTACCCCCGAGACGCTCAGCTTCGCAAATGTTTGCTACCCGCAATGTCCCGAGCTTCATGGAGGTAACAAGACGTGCTCAATACAGTCTGATGCAAAGAATTAAAAAATCAACCAACCCGATTATCCAAGCTATCCATGAGTCCTGTCGTTTATCCTCCAAGTTATGAAATTCTTGGTATGAAAACGTCTCTCTGTAGCTCCACTTAACTTCGACATTACTGTATTTCTAATTAACTGTGTGTATATATATTAGTATGTGAACTGTCATTGTATTATTAATATTTGTCATATGGACTATAGTCTGCCAATAAACCTTTTCATTTTCATATATATATATATATATATATATATATATATGAGACAAGCAGCGGCACTACATTTTTTTGGGGGGGGAGGGGCAGTTCCCGACCCGATGAGAGGGGAAGTCTTTGGGTGAAATTTATTTTGAAAGCCAACGGAAACATGTCAATATTTAAAGTTAAACACTTGCCAAATCTCTTTAAGTCAATTTCTTTCCTTTTAATTTAACGACAAAGCGACACGTTTGTCTTCGTCGATAGATAAATAGACAGACAATTGATCAAAAGGTTCCACCGCGAGGAGATGAATATACAACTGTAACCATTTGTGTAAAACTCAAAATAAACAGAATATATATATATATATATATATATATATAACCTTTGGTTAGTTTCCGCCCGAATTGTTCATTCTGACGAAGGTCAAGCTTTTCACTCCACCTTAGACCTACAGTTTAACGTGGAATCCGAACTACGCCCCATCAGCAGCCCAGCGTCTTAACCACTAGGCCACCTAGGGTACCCATTTATCTACCAACCACTTTCTTTATTGCGTGGAAGGATGAACAGCTGGGTTTTGCTGCGCGCCGGGTCTCGAACTCGGGGCCGATGGATTCGTAGTCAGCGACGATAACCACTATACCACCAAGGCGTATGAATATATATGATTATATAAGTATGAATATATATATATATATATATATATATATATATATATATATATATATATATATATATATATATATATATATATATACTACGCCTCGGTGGTGTAGTGGTTAGCGTCGCTGACTACGAATCCATTGTAGCAAAACCCAGCTGTTCATCCTTCCACACAATAAAGAAATTGGTTGGTAGGTAAGTGGGTACCCTGGGTAGCCTAGTGGTTAAGACGCTGGGCTGCTGGTGGGGGATGGTTCGGATCTCACGTTAAACTGTAGGTCTAAGGTGGAGTGACAAGCTTGACCTTCGTCAGAATGAACAATTCGGGGGGAAGAAAAACCAAGGTTAACCAAGGTTATATATA